>CM076582.1:817768392-817962720 GCA_034641835.2 Pinus albicaulis
GGAATACTATAGGACCGAAAATAAGATATTGAGGATCTGAAATAACATAGATACACTAGATTCAATATTAAGCTCCTAGAAGGCAAGAAAAATCTAGTTCATGTGTTGTCAAGGGTTGCAAAGGACCAGACTTTCTACGGCAACAAAGCAAAGCAAGGTGCAGCAGAGGGTAGCATGACAAGAGAAAAAACCAAGGTGCATAACAGCAACAATAATTTCATCATATGAAGTCTTCAAGTGGGCAGCACTGCATACAGTCATTGTAAAGGTATCATTGTACTAAGTCATTGTAAATACATTATTGTAAAAATTGTACAAACACTGATAATAATTGAAGATTAACTAATGCTCTAATTGAAAGGAATACTGATTCACCCGCCGCCACCCCCCCCCCCCCCCCCCTTAGTATTTCCAACATAAGATGCAATTTTACATGTAATTATTTATTCCATCTCGAAGCTAAATATTTTGAATCATGTGGAAATTTTAATAGTTGGCTATTTTATACAAGCAATAACACCGTCCTTGCAATTTGATATTTCTATAGTAGCCCTTGTGTTAGATTTTCTTGAAATCAATATAAATAAACAAAGAGCTAGCAAACATTGTATTTTTGGAACAATCTTTATCTAGTGAAGCAAATTTTGATCACACAAAATTGCAGAAACATTATTACAAGTGTCCATAAATGTTTTAATCTTGTTTCTTTTCTAAGGGAGTGATAATAAAATAATTGATTTTCTTTCATGAGTACATGCAAGAAGAACAACATGCAGGGATGTTGGTCCTCTTTTTTGCCTTACTTTCTATAATTTATTACTCAAACCCCCTCATGCTTTTGTTTAGTTTGAATAGTTATTGTCATAGTTTTATGCATTCTCAGGGATAATAGAGTGAATATTTTCTATTCACTTTCTTTAACAAGATTTAAACATTAAAAGCATCATAACTAATATTTTTTATATTTGCAAGTTTGAAACTGATTTTATTATATACATAGGCCAATAGGCCTTGATCCTGCATTCACCTCCTTTACTATGAAGAAATTCCTTTTCCAAGCATTCTTGCACCATGCATCCATTTCATGTACCAGAAATCAATTCCTGCATCTCACTCACATTCATGCACTAGAGTCAATGAATGCATAGACTACTTTAATTATTGAAATATGATTGACATCACTTAGATGGCTATTTGAATAGAAGTTTGAGGATATTTTGGGAAGTAATTGTTGGTTGACATCGCACTTAGTTCATCATCAACCTTAGACCGAGTAAGAGAAACCTTTTACCAAAATAGTCCCTCATGTAATAGATTCAACTCCTCTTTTAAACATTTTGTTTCACTAGAACCAAATCTGATTTTATCCTTGGAAAAATGTTATGATTTGTAATTTTTCCTTTTGTATTTTGATTGGCTTGTTAATAGCCTGATTTGTAATGTAAATATCTATGTAAAATCAGAGATCGCCTAGAGAAAATGAGGGAATAACGATGGAATGACAGAGCAAAGGAAAGCAGAGGAGACGATCCCAATGTAGCACCATGTAGGATTAACCAGTGGATCGATCCCTATGTTCCTGGAGCCTGATTTTTGCCTGCACCATGTAAAGAATAATATGTCAAGATTAATCAAATAATTTTCAAGCTATGTTTTGTTTAATTAATTTTTATAATTTCTGTGTGAATTAAATTATTGACAGAGGGTACGACCTGGCTGGGTTGGCTGCCAGAATAGCTTGACGCTACTCTAGTTTGATTTGATTAGGATATGATATAATTTGTTGAGTGATTATATTGAATTTTTCATTTACTATGTGGGGTGGTGAGTTTAATGTTAGATCTGTAGGGTCCTTCAGAGCGATTCTCATTCTGCTATTTTTTTTACTTTATTTGCACAAATTGTCACTTAGTATAGATTAAGTTTATATGAGAAATGTTAGTCCAAGTGATTTATCATTCTTCCTTTATGCATATTCATGATGTGTGATATTCAAGTATTTGGTGTGATTTGAATTGCACGTTTTGATCTATAGTTTCAGACTTTGTTTCTGAATATTTTAATTCAGTTAGGGCTTGATCTTTTATAATACCACACTAATGATGACAATGAATAATTCACAAGGTATTTGTTGTCAAGTTGCAAGGGATAATGTGCTTTTTTTTCACCAAAATTATTTTAATTTTGAATATTTGCATTGGGCTCAAAATGTGTTTGAGAATTTGACGTTCCCGCACTATTCATCACTATTGGAAGAACCTTATAACTTTGAAGTCGGTAGTAATGCATACACTCGATAAATTATAAACCATGAATTAATATATTTCTCTTCTGACTATGATTTTGATTCATTTTCTTTCGGGTGTCATTTACTTTAAAGAAATGATAATTGCTACAGTATTTTCTGTTTTGACCTTGTCTACACAATATGATTATACAGAATTTAGTAATAATCGATGAAGCTTTTAACAAATTAGATCTTAATTTCTTAAATGGATTTGTTACACAAATATAGGATAGGCGTAATTAGTGTATAATTTTTAATTCTATTTATTAAAGAATGGTTTTGAATTTATCTTGAATTTCTCTTAGCATTCACATTCTTCCTTTTCGATGTTGTTCAGGCATTTCTCGGTTTCTAGTCAAATAGTAGTTAGGTTTTTCCTTCTGTTTGTCGACAATTAGGATTTCCTTTCGCAATTGGGAATAGTTCAAGTTTTCCTTTCATTTTCTAAATATTTGATCAAATATTTTTTTCAATTGTCAGGATTGGTGTTTTCTCAAGTTTCCTTTGGAGTGCAAGATTTAATTTCATTTTTTGAGATTGATGCGCAAGTTAGAATGGAGTTTCATTTGTAGGTTGCTGAGGGCTCTCTTTGGCATTTCGAGTGTTGCATCTAAAAGTTCACGAACTTTTGGATTGACAATTAAATGTTTTTCCATTAATATGCCCTATACTACGCCCAACAAGCCTCCTAATGGGATCAATCAACATCTTATTCCCCTTGTCACCATCTTTCACAAATCCCTAAACATGTACCTTTCATCCCTAAGAATTTCAACCCTAAACTGCCCTATCTAAGCCATTTTGAAGACCAATTATCCTTGCGAGCCTACTCGGGAGTGTTCACCTACATGTTGGTCAATTATGTCTAGGGTTGGTCACGAGCAGGTTTCCCTCCTTTGAACCTACATTGGTTCTATAATTTGGGGAGAATTATCGGGAATCCTAAAGCTTCAAATTCTAGGAGTTTCCAAAATGTGTTTCAACTACTTACCTTGGATTAACATTCAAATCATATCCTACCCTACTTTTCAGTGTTCATCACTTATCCTTTGATCCTATTCCTCCATCAAAGGTCGATCTTAAAACCTTAGAATGGTAATTGGATAAGAACTCCTAACTTACCCTCTCTCGTATATATTTACCCTCCCATGTGCAAGAGGTAATGGTTGGATTTCGAAGGTGATTATGCTCTTATGCCACTGCAGTAAGTAGGTATCATCTCATGCATAGGGTGATTGGAGGTGCATATTGTGACAAGGAAAGGACAAGTTAAAAATTTGAGAATCTCTTCTACAAGAATAACTACAATTTATGGTTGTAATATCCTTCCATCTATATTAATTCGAAGAGTTCTCTATTTTCCTATATGTGTTGTTGTTGTTTCACTTATTTCAATACCATGTTGATATATTCAATATAGTATTTAGGTGATACTTCAAATATCTCGTAGTTTCTTTCCTTGTGTTATCTCACTGTGTAGGATCTCATTTTGGCAAACAAAGCTATAATTGCAGCTTCCAAGATAAAGAAGGAGCGAAGCCTGCGACAGATTCCAGGTAGGCTTCACTCCATTATCAATTTACATTAAAGAAATGGATTGGGTTCCTTTTCTCTATGTTATTATAGGTTGACCACCAAAAATAGGGGAGATACCTTTGTCCACAATCATCAATACCATATAAAAAATTGGCAACCATACTGGGGAAGAGATTATTCCCTCAATAGTTTTCCTTGTCATGTGTGTTTGATTACCTCCTCGACGGAACTTTGTTGCATAATACAATCAAGAACAGACCTAGGAAGTGGCTTCATTCAATCCTTTTTGTAATTTTTGTGCCATAATCCTCTTTTACAAGACCAATGCTCCCCAAGTGACTCTGAAAAAGTGTTTCACCTCACCCTGGCCCACTTTGTCCCAACGTTGCAAATCACTGGTGCCCCCTCTACACCAACATCGGTCCCTATTTTTTCACAAGTTTTTCCTTGGTTTTTTAGCCTCTCTTTCATCAGCATGCTTCCAAGTGATTTTCCTTGAGTCTTCAGTGCCTTTTGGTCTCTCTAAAATCCCCATTGAGTTTGAATATTGTTTGTTTTCCGTTGATAATAATTGGTTTCAATTTTTCTTTGTTGTTATCGTTTGGTCACTTGCAAACTTGTTTTGTTTGATTCCTGATCACTTGGATGAATTTTTGTTTGATTCATCATTCTGAAAAGTGTAATTGAATCAGTAATTGAACATTTTCATCTTAGTTTTCTTCATTTTGAAAATTAAGTGCGAGGAATTTTTTTTTTTTTCATTGGGCATTTAGGGTGTTGTATGTGCATTGGATTAGGAAAAAACGCATCAAAATGGAAATTTCATCTTGCATCTTGTTTTCTACATATTATGTGCTATATCTTGATTGTTTCTTCCCTTCCCTAGCTATATTTTCATTGAAAGAAAAAATATTATTGTTTTCTCATGTTATATTTGCATTTTAGGATATTCAGGTGACATTGTTGGTGGGCCCTAAAACTAGAACTAAATCAATGATAAACAGTAAAATTTATTGAATCAACCTAAGTAGCATTTGTAACATTAACACAAAAATTTAGAGGTGCAGGCAAGAGATTTTTTCCAACATCGTTAAACGTATGAGTTGTCATTGTTTTCTAGCATTGCATCCCAGGGGTGAAATCTCGTTCCATGTACATAAGTGTATATGATTGTTCTCTACATACCTTCAATTATATTGGATGGCGATCCACACATGAAAAGTATATTGGAATTATCTCATCAAACAATTACGCATTAGACAACACTACTACAGACTTCACTCGCACGTACCATCGAGTATATTTCGGAAGTCCCCAATAGGCTGATATCCATCCATAAGTAACCGAGCCTGCCACCTCATATATCGTGATACACCAACCACAACATTCGGAGAGATTGGTTGACATATGTTAAGTCCTTGGCTCGCCAAGGTGTATATTGTAGTTCATGGTTGTTTGGTAATAATTTATGCGTAGATTACCCTCTTTTTGATTTATTTATTATCATGTAAATAAAATTTATTTTCCAACATGGAAGATGAAAATACCTATCCTTTTCATTTGCGTAGAATACATAATAATCCTCCTCTGCCTCCAAAGGCTACTCCTATATGATGTAAAAAACATAAGAAAATGAAAACTACATAATTAGGAACTTGAGGAACTACTTCTGGCCCTCCTCTTGATACTGAATTTCTAGAATAATCTATCCCTTTAAGTTATGAACCCAAGATTACATCTATCCCTATTGGTGACACTCACACAATTGAAATCAAAGTCCCTGAAACTTTGTTCCTTGAGGTCACTGAACTTGACCTTCTTGTGTCAAACACTTTTTTTCCTGAGGTCATTGAACCTAAGGAGTGTTAGCCATCCTCGCATAATTCAATGAGACCCTCCTCTTCTATTCCTTTGTCTCAGACAAAACCAATATATCTTGGGCTCGATGGTGAACCTCTTACATATGTACTTTTTAGTATTGAAGAGATCCCTCGAGAAGAGCCTCATCCTTCCTCTCCTTTGCATTGGTAAGGAATTCATTTTTATCAAACTAAGCCTTTTCCACCTCTTCAGACTTTGACACAATCTCCTTTACCTAATTCTTTGGGCTTACCTAAGGATCTTTCAAAACAATCTTCATTGGGATTTTCAACCATGTCTGGAGCTGATTCAAGCTCCCAATAGATGTCCACTGATATGGTTGATACATCAAGTTTCTCTTCCTCATATATGTTCACGAGATCACTAGAAACACATTTGTAAGTTGGCATGTCTATCTCACTTATTGGAAAAACGTCTCATAAAAGCTGCGAAACTGGTCTGATTTTATATAATTTTGATTATATTTATTCTAATGTAGGGGTTCAGGGTGGGAAAAAGCGTCAAAAGCATTGTAATGGGTTAAAGGTTAGATCTGGAATCCGCAAACCATAGTTTTCAGACCATAAGAAAGATTAGGCTAGATTGTTATAAATAGAGGAACATTTTGAATTGTAAGGGGGGAGGATGATGAGCTCTTGATGCGAATTACAGCTTAATAAATCTATTTGGGTTTTTGGGAAGGCACTCCAGATGGTTGTGTGCATGGAGATCCCAAGTCCTACTGTGTGCAGACCCTGCTGCTATGTGTGCAGGTCGCGCTTGGGTATTGTAAGAGGGAATTGACGGGTTGATGAATAAGAAAGGTTGTTTTGAGTATTGAATCTATGTGCATTGTTTATGTGAATCTGTGGTAACTAATGTGTTACGTGTATTCTTTGTTAAGTTGTGATAATATTCTGTAAGTGTTTTACTGCATCTAGATATGTTTGTTATGTTTTATGCAATACTACTCTACTGTCTTATAAGTATATAATTTGTTGAGCTTTGTAGCATATCTGACCTTGCGCACATAAATGCAAAGTAGGCCTATAGATCCGACTCTGAAATAGGTGATCTAGTCATTATTAAGTCGGAAGCAGCTCTGCTTGCTTTACCTATCCGTTCTTAGGGTGTAGAAACCTAGTTACAGCACCCACCCATACTACTTCAGGTGATACTTTGACCTATGAAAGTAGGTCACTGCCGAAAGGGCCAGCAGTATAGGGGTTTGTTGGCAAACCTTAACCTCTGAACCTGGGTTGGGACCCCTCGAGCCAAAAAATGGTTCTGTTTCTAGGACCCAGAGCATTTTGAGAAAGGGATCAGGTAATAACAAGAGAGTACTAGAAACCTGAAAGGAAGGAAATTGAAGAGTGGTTCGAAAAGTAGATTCAAGAATTTTTGATAAAAGAGAATCACAGCATGAGGTTAACAGCGGAAAAGTGGAAAAATAGGTACATTCTTACAGAAAGCTACAAAATTTTCTTTGTGACATTTGCAATCGAGCTTCAAGAGTGGTTGGCTGGGCTTGTAGAATTCCAAAAGTGTTGGAAGGACGAATGAGTCACTCAGTGGACTCCAAAGCTGATCCAACAGCTGGAAAGGACTAATAATACCATCACTCGCATGGTGGATCACTATGTGGACAGTGTCCTAGGAGGGTTTGTGACAGCATTTTCCATTGATCAATTCGTCTCCTACTCTGAGTCCGAGTGGAGATTCTTTAAAGGGTTCTAGGGTAGGTTTATGAAGACATTACCTTCGCTGATCAAGATACTACTATGTGAGAAGAGTATTCTGTGTAGTCATACAGAGTGAATGACCTTGGATCCAGATGAGAGCGCGACACACAGTGGTAAATACTATCGAACCAACCTTGAAGGGGGAAGATCTTTCTATAACCATTTGCGAGAGACGGCTGCGCAAAGCCCCCTGGCTACACCGCCGTCCAGGTCACGCAAAGGTAATAACTCTCCCATACCACCGTGTCCACCAGATAGTGATATGGTTGTGCACCTGAAACTACCTACCTTCAAGGGGTTATGGGATGAGGATTTGGACCGATTTTGGTTTGTTGCAAATTCCGTATGGACTGTGAAAAATGTGACAAACGACATGGTGAAGAGGGCATAGCTGTCCCTGGAATTTGAAGAATGAGTGTTGGACTGGTATATGTGATACATATCTCAGAATGGGAATGCATGTATTAAATATATTAAGGACACTCTGAAGCAACAATTCCGAAAGCCAAAATCTTACTCTTAGTTGGTAGCACAAGTAAAGGACTTCAACAAGGTGCATCTGAATCTGTATGGGAGGCTAATTAGCGACTAAAGAGAGCAATCAAGGAAGAAGGATTTGAGTATGATGATAGAAAACATACGAAATGGTTCATCTCTATGTTCTTGACCCACCCGCGTACACCAATGAGTCACCAAACCTTCGAGTTGTAGGAAAAAGTTGTTGAAGTCGCTATGAAACTAGAAGCTGCGCCTAGAGAAGATACTTCGTTAGGAGTACAGTAAATTCAGGAGCAGCTCAGAGCTATGCACATGGAAATTTAGAACCTGCAAAAGGAATGAGGAAAGGGGGCTAGCACAGATCTATGGTGCATACGATGTCGGGTATCTAGCCATATGAAGGATCAGTGCCCTCAACTGGCATATGACATGCATGTAGTAGGACCTAGTCCGGTCCGCCCAGGAGCAAGTGGGGAACCCATCCTATTGCATCCAAGCTTAAGCGGATCTGCATTGTGGTGCGATGACGGTCATGTAGCAGGGCTGCATGATACAAACCATTGCCCCCAGATTGGTGTGTATGTCCAAGAACTGAAGCAACAGTGGTGCAGGTTCTACCGGTCGATAGGACATGATGAGTAGAACTTTCAAACTTACGATCTGATGATAGATCAAGGAAAATTGTATAGGGTACAGTCTGACCCTACATCACCTAGATCTCCCACGAGCTTTGGTGACTCTTCATCAAGGGGCAGGGGAGGTTGGGGAGGAAGCGCATGTTGAGGACACGGGCAGCTAATCTGTTATAATTGTGGGGAAGTAGGACACTTTGCAAGGGACTGCCCAAACCCTACAAGGAAATCTTGCAAATATTGTAGACAGTTGGACCATGTGATTGAAGACTGCCCAATATTAATAGCCAAAATGTAGGAGAAGCAGCCCAACCCCATGCAGAATGTGCAAAGAGTTAAAGTCGAGCTAAGGAACATAGACCCAAGTGTGAAAGTCATAACATGCAGTGGGATGGTCACCCAGGGACCAAAGGAAGAGGCTACTAGGGATGCTCTGACCTGTCAAGAAGGATTGAACATGAAAAGGGGAAAAGAGACAATGGTTGTAGCTGAGTAGGGCTTTGCTCAGAAAGAAGTAGCAACTATGCAGTCACCAACACAACCCAAGACAGATGAGGGGGTTGAGCCCTTTCTGCAGACATGTATGAAGTTGCAACGTAACCCGAAGGCTATAGAGAACCTTCAGGGATTACTGAATAACTGTGCATCATGGCCCGATCTGACCCCAGGGACCAAGGATGTACACAAACTATACAGGTATAAAAAATGGACCAGAAGAGAAATGTGGCTAACTGCGCAGATTAGTGACTACGAGATGGATCAGGTTATTTTGGACCTTGGATAAGATGCGAACGTGTTACCTAAAAAAACATGGAAATGAATGGGAGAACCTAAGTTGGAATGGTCCACCATCTAGCTGCACATGGAAAATCAACAGAAGATCATCCCTCTGGGGAGACTGCCAAAAATCATGGTAGATATCACAGGAGTAAAAGTCCGAGCTGACTTTGAGGTAGTAGAAATCGTAGAAGATGCAAACCCCTACCCTGCACTCCTAGGACTGGATTGGGCTATAGATATGGGGGGTGTTATCAATCTCAAAAAGTGCAGCATGGTGTTTGAAAATAACGGTGCACAAGTAATAGTATCGTTGGATCCCGCGAAAGGCACACGGTATACAGAGCTAGCGTGAGATGAGAAGGAAGTAGATCACATTTATAAGTTCACTATGCAGGACAAAGAATGGATTAACCCCATAGCAAAAGGAGTACTCTGCTAGGAAAATTATAGTGAATGCGTCTTCGACTCTGATGGGGAACTAGAGAATTGGCAAGGCCAATTGCATGAGGTTTCGGTGCTGCAATGCCTTCGGGTCACAAGGAACTTCCACTGCATCTCCTCCGAGGTAGAGACCTGCCCTACCTTGGGGAATCTGGTAACATTAAGGAATTTATATGCGCATTCGAAGTAGAAGTTCCCAAGGGACATAGGCTAGGGTCCCTTAAGCTTGCCCTGCGTGGAACACCTGCGCGTTGGCGGGATATGCATGGGAAGGTATTCCGCAATTGGGAGGAATGTCAAGATAAGATGATATTGTGATTTGAAGCTCCAGCTAGGAGATGGATCCAAAAGTTCCTTGGGTCAGAAGACCCACACAGATATTTTCCTGCATGGGAAATGCAATGGTGCCACAGAACCCCAAACAAATGGGTCCACCTATTTATCCATGCTCTAGGACTGCATCCAGCCACATGGTATTTAGATGCGGAGCTACATCAACGCACTCGTCATTGGGAAAATTTGCGGGATGAGTTTCAACGAACATTTAGGGTGGTAGATGGGCCAGGTGCGCTCGACACAGCTCTGTGAAATACTAATGCCTTGACTCAGGGTAGCCCATGCTTGTGCATCGTGTCCGAATCCCGGGGAACGCCGGTACCACACATGGTTGAATACTGAAACCTAAGCCCAAAAAAGGGAAATGATGGTCCCCGAACTATACCAAACAGGGTACTGGATGGGATGTGCATGGTTGCCAAGTTGTTTAGGTTATACCTGGATCGCATTACAACAAACCTGACGTCAGCTATAATTTGGGTTGTGCAAGAAGCATGGATGCTTCACCCAAGATCAGTAGATCCGTGGGAAGGCCATCAGGTGCGAACGATGACAATCAAAACACTAAACCCTGGTAAAAAGGGAATATTACTGTTATGGAAAACAAGCGGCTGGAAATTAATGCGAAAATTTATGGTGAGTTTTTATTGTTTGATTGATGGTAAGTTCCAAGTTAGATTCACTCTACTGTTGGATATCCTCGGGCACTATAGGTAGAACGGATAACTCTAATCAAGGCTCCATATTATCTCTGTAATCTGCACATATTATTGTGTTGCTTGATTTTCTGGACCTTTAGCATTTTTTTCATACCTAATCAACCTACTTCCGCTTTCTGCGAGCCTCTAAATTCAAGATCCCCTCCTTGCATTGCTATGGCAACCCCTAACCCCGCAGACGCATCAATGCCTACCAGTCTAGAGCTTGCAGACAGTATTTTACGAGGGTTTGCGAGCACTGAGATTGATAAGCTCATTACTCGCTGGATCCCTGAAGGGAAAATTGACTTCAAACCTTGCGCAGACTGGCATCAAAGCTATATAACGGAAGTTAACACCTTGCCCAACCCTAGGATGATTGTGGGCCCCATCCAGATGGGTTCAGAAGGAGCCATACAAGAGGGTGCACAACTGCTGCAAATAACTATGAGAGCTGATACAGTCGAGTCACAGCTAGCCCCGTGAACGACGGGACTGACTAACAAGGATACCCCATCCCACAAGGGTACAAAGCGGTACAACGATACGTTTCACTCTACCAGCAGTACCAGGCTAACTACCAACAAAAGCCATGCTTATTCACTACCTAGCACTATCGTGGTCGGTGCCCACCTTCCAATGACTATGGGACTCTAATTGGACTTGGCGTAGCTGCCCCGCGAGGCATTACAGGGTTTACACACCGCTGTGCTTCAAGAGATCCATCATCGTGCCCGAGCTTCGCAACAATAGCTCGATCTAGCCACGCCACTCATCACACGACAGACCGAAGATGGATCCCTTGCTATCTCGTGGACGATGCAGCTCGAACCAGTGATTCACCAGCTCGACAGAGGGGTCCCAAATGAGCTCATCATAGAAGGCTTGGTTGCTAAACTAAAGGTGTCCCACACTGAAATCCAAACCCTCAGGATCCCCCTGGCCCATCAATTCACTGCATTACAGGCCCAAGTGTAGTCTTTCACGCCTTCGAAGGTACGGGCACAATGTGCTCCATTGGTAACTGAGGCTATGAACACCATTACAGGATAGCTTACTCTGGGTACTCAGTTTCTTGAGGCAGCCATGTAGCTCTAGACAGTAGTCTAGTTCAACCTGTCTCTTCAGAACGTCAAGAAGGACTTATGACAGAAGGAAGCTGCTTTCGATTAGGTCGAAGCTACATTGCCCTCCCTAGTCCCTCCGCAGCGTCTGGCACTCTTGAAGACTAGCATGACACTCTGAGACATGATTATGGATCTCCGATGAGCAAAGCATGCCATCGCAAAATTCTTGAAGCCATGGGGTGACGCCGCCTTCCAGCTTTCACAGGGTTCTCATGACACAATCGCACAACTCAACAAGATGTTAGAGCGAGTTACCACGGCTACTGAAGGACCAACCTCCCAGAAGCTGGTAGACATCACACAGAGTGCTGCCACCCAAAGTCAAGAAGTGTTACCTCCGCTGATCATCACCATCAATACCTTACGTGTGCAGATAGAGACTGCACCACCAGAGTGACTCGAGACGAATCACAAGATTGTGTTAGGGGACTATTGGAATAGGGTCTCATAAAAGTTGCGAAACTGGTTCGATTTTGTATAATTTTGATTATATTTAGTCTAACTTAGGGGTTTTTGGTGGGACAAAGCCCCAAAAGCATTATAATGGGTTAAAGGGTAGGTTTGGAATCCGCAAACCATGGTTTGCGAACCATAGGAAATATTAGGCTAGATTGTTATAAATAGATGAACATTTTGAATTATAAGGGGGGAGGTTAATGAGCTCTTGATGCGAATTACGACTTAATAGATCTGTTTGGGTTTTTAGGAAGGGACTCCAGCTGACTTGTGTGTGGAGATCCCAAGTCCTACTGTGTGCGGACCCTGTTGTTGTGTGTGCAGTTCGGGCTTGGGTATTGTAAGAGGGAATTGATGGGTTGATGAACAAGAAAGGTTGTTTTGAGTACTAAATCTATGTGCACTGTTTATGCAAATCTATGGTAACTGCTATGTTATGTGTATTCTTTGTTAAGCTGCGATAATATTGTGTAAGTTTTTTATTGCATCTGGATCTGTTTGTTATGTTTTATGCAATACTGCTCTATTGTCTTATAAGTATATAATTTGCTGAGCAATGTAGCATAGTTGACCTTGCTCACGTAGATTCAAATAAGGCCTATAGATCTGACTCTAAAATAGGTGATCTGGTCATTATTAAGCCAAACGCAGCTCTGCTTACTTTACCTATCCTTTCTCAGGGTGCAAAAACCTGGTTCCAGCACCCACCGATACTACTTCGGGTGAGACTTTGACCTACGCAAGTAGGTACTACCGAAAAGACCGGGTAGTATAGGGGTTTGTTTGTGTGCTTAACCTCTAAACCTAGGTGGGGACTCCTCGAGCCAAAAAAAAGGATACAACTACTCCAATTTTTATTTAAAAAAAATTGCAATATCAAAATCGGAGTTTTATCGGGGTTTTAGCGGCTAATCGGTTCTGCGAAGGCAAATATAGGTCCTTCTATAGGAAAAATAGGCCTCACAAGGTTCAAAATTCTCATTAAACTCTTTTTCAAAAGAGAGGAAGGTTGTTTTTCTTCGAAGAATACTGTTTGTGCAAGTATTTGATATTTTAATGGTTTCTTAGGCATCGAAAGGTTCTATGATCACTATAGAAGTCTTTTGGAAGTCGATTGGGCACTTCCGGTGTGCTTGGTAGAAAAATTCAATGGCTCTGCGGTTCTTTGAGCGTGAAAACGGTCTACGGGCTTCGATTTTTTCGGTCGAGAAAACGACATAGAAAAGAGTACATGGGAGGTTGTCCGTACACATTTTATGAAGTTTTTATAGTGTTTTTAGGTTTAAAACAACATTAGTATTGAATGTCGATCAAATCGAGCGAGTAGTTTTGGTGCTTTGAAGAAAGAAAACCACAATTGGTTATCGCATGAAACAGGTGAGTGATGATTTCTTTAGATCGAATGCGATAAAGCAATAAATTGCTACGTGGAGGAGAGATATTATAACAAAACAACATATTTCGCAAATATGATAATGATTATTGATCGCGCTAGTTAAAATGTGATATGACATCTAGATCATTGGATTGAGTGGAGATGATGTGAATGACGGAGAGGTGTTTTATGAAATTGCTGGGCGGATGGGGTGTGGGGCCCGTGATATGTTATATTTCGGGTTTTATTCTAATGTTTAAAATGTATGTTTTAAACGTAAAACAAATGTATTAATCTGATAGCGGGGCGTGATATTTACATAGTAAATAAGGGGTTAACATGTGTTTCATAACCATTGGGGTAAGTTTTATTATATAATATGTTTTTTTTAACCTATGGAAATGAAATGAAATATTTTAACACATGGGTATTTAAAACCATAGGTTAAAATTAATAAGTGGGTTTGGGATATTTATAATAAAGGTGTATATACGGAAGGGGTAGTTTTAAAAGGATTTAATACATTGTGCAAAAAATTAATATGAAATGAATGTAATGAATGAAAGTACATAAAATAAACTAAGAAAAGTGTAAAATGGGCATTTTAGCATAATAATTGTATTTAATATTTACATAATACTTAGGATAAATTGAATTTTAAGGTCCTCTTTTTGAGTTTTTTTGGATGAAATGAAATTAATTAAGAGGGATTTTACTTTTCTAAGCTAAAAGGTATTTTATCGTAGGAAAAGGGATTATATTTTTGGAAAAGGGTGAAGATGTTAAGGAAATAGGATTTTATGGAGGGAATCCAATACTTTTACGGAAGTCGAGGAGAAATGCTGCGAGCCTTTTTAAGCTTGAAGGTTTTGAATACTAGAACATGGAGGGGAGGGGAAATTAGTAATTTTAGAGATGATGTTTTAATCATGCCTTCAGTAACTTCTTTCTCACCCTGCATTTTAATACCATTTTTCCTTTATTTGCATGGGTGCATTTGAGCTTGCAAGCCTAAATCGATTTTTTCTTTTTAAAGTAGGAAGCTATCTAATTCTAACCTTATTTCATGCGAGGGCTCGAAGTTAAAGCATTGAGATTCTCATTTATTCTCTAAATAAAACATAAAATTTAAAGCATTAAAAGTTAATATTAAACTATTTAATACAGTTATGGATTATATCATTTTGAAAAATCTGTACATAATTATTATTTTTGCAATAAAAGTAAATAGTAGTGGCATTTTGACTTGCTCACTTTCATGTCTTATTCTTATCTCTTTTTTTCTTTTTTGGGGTTCATTTTTTATTCTTTTTGATATTTTCCTTTCAAGTCATTTGATCTTTCTTTTAGGAATTTTACCCTCTTTTCATTTTTTATTATTTTCAAATATGGGAAAACAACTTGCGAGAAATCAAGGTATCTACATATTAGAATACTAATCAAATTCAATTCAAAAATTATGAATCCTATTATTATGGGACCCTAACGGTGACATGGGGATGAGAAATTTCTTGGTGAAATATCAGAACTTTGAGACTAGTACCCTTTGAATTTTGATACATCTTGACCTTGTAAGTGTTATTATGATCTCTGCCAAATTGTTCATACTTATGATATTTTACCTATCAAAGCTTAGGGCCTTCTCTCTGGGCTTCAAATTTGTTAGGAAAACATCCAATCTAATCTAAAAATCTGTAATGTTACTTACAATGGATAAAGTAAACAAAAATTAACTATTGGTTATTTCTGAAGAGTAGTAGTCCTTGACATTCTTCCATTGTGAGGTCCACCTAGAATCTGATCCATCCATTTATTTCAAAAGAAAGCATTTTTACCTCGTAACCATAAATAATATAGAGTCCTTTCCATAGGAAATCAAATTTCCCATGTTTACCTTTATATTCTCTTCTTGAATCATATTTTAACACTTTGTCTCCAATGTAGAAATCATCTTATTTACTTTTTATATCAAATATTTTCTTTATCTTGTGTTGGATAACTTGCGACTTAAGATAAACCTCTTCTCTTGTTTGTTGCAAGTGAATGGTTTGACTAATCCTTCTTTGAATGTCATTGGTTTCAACCTATAATTATTGAATTATCTTCATTCTTGGTACTCCTAAGGAGGATGGAAAACAACATCCATTCCCATAATAAACAATTTGGTCAAGGGATGTACCGATAGATTTTTTGGTGGTAAGTCTATACACTTACATAAGGCATTAACTAACCTCTTGTTCCAAGTTTTCTTATTATATTCTAGTAATTTTGCTATTGTGATGATGTTTACAAGGCTCTTATTAGAAGATTCAATAGGGTCATTACCTTGAGGGTAATATGCGGTAGAATGGCCTAGGCTAATGTGGTATTTATGGAAAAAATTCGGTCATATTTTTAGATTTGAATGCAACTGCATTGTTAGTGATAATATGGGGACATCCAAATCTTGAAATATGTTTCTTTCTAAAAAAGGAGATAATGACGATTAATAGGTGGCTTGCCTAGAAGGTATGGCTTCAAACCACTTAGTAAAATAATCGGTGGTACATCGGGGAATCCACTTATGTTAAGGCATTAGTGGAGGATGAATTTCTACCCAGTAAGTCAAGACCCCATTGTTGAAATGGAATTTCATTTTAGATGGGTTTTTAGGGAAATGGTAGAGATTTTCTTTCCCTCAAATATGTGACACTTGTGATAGGAGGTCACATACCTTTTTACATCTACAAACAAAGTAGGCCGGTAAAGCTTGACTCTCGGGATTTCGGCTGCGGTGGTCTTCCAATAGAGATGTCCTCCACAGTCACCTGCATGAAATCCTTCTAAAAAATTTTTTCATCTTCTTCTTTAAGCAAAACAATTAATCAAATTCCACTATGATCTTTCCAAAAAAGTACTTTCTCTAAGATACAAAATCTTCTTGCCTTCAATTTCAGAGTCTAGATTTTTTTCTTGATAATCTAGGAGGAGCTTGTAGATCTAACAATACAAATATAATATCTACATACCATGGTGAGTCTAAAAATGCTTCACTAATCTGCGGTCGCCATCTCTTCCTCATCATCTACTTGCGAAATAAAATTTATGTACGAGGCATGACAATTTCATTCAACCATGAGTTTGGCTAAACCTGGACCTTTTATAATTTTAGTGGGTTTATTTCTATGTCATATTCCAAAATTGTGGCAATCCACCTACCTCTTTTACCATCAGGACCATTCTAAGTTAGAATGTCCTTTACAAGTGCATTTGGAACACACGAAATAATGTGTGATTAAAGAATGTAAAATCTAAAGACTTTAATGGCCTTTACAAAAGCTAGGGCTGTTTCTCCATGATATTGTACTTTAAGTGTCATGTTTGTAAGTGTTTTTGCTAAAGAAAGCAATGGGTTTCTCATAGCCCTGGTCATTTTTCTGCGGTCGCTGCGTCGCTAGTGTGTTACGAATCAAAGAAGATAATAAAATCCTTCTTAAAATAAGGACTTATAAGAATTTGGACTTTTGTTAAAGCTTGTTTAATTGATTCAAAATATTGTTTAGCTTAAATAATTCATCAAGTCCTGTGTCCTTTTTGAGAATATTGTTAATCTCTGCGATGATTTCAGCTCAATTTGAGACGAATCTTCTAAGAAAGTTAATTTTACCTGGAAAAGTTTGTAACTCTTTAATGTTCCTGGGAGGACTAATGTTAAGAATGGCCTCTATTACGGCATGGTTTTCTAATTCCTTCTTTAGATATTATGTGTCCAAGTAACTTACATAATCTAATCCAAGTAAATTTTTCTTAGGTTTAGAGAGATGCCAGAATTTCCCACATTCAGAATGACTTGCCTAAGATGATCCCAAGTGTTCATAATCGGTTCTTGAGGAAAACGGTAATGTCAACTAGATAAATTACTAAGAATTCATGAATTTATTTTGCAAAGCTATATCTATAGCTCTTTGAAAAGTGGCTCTGCACATTCATTAACCCAAAAGGCATTTTCACATACATAAAAGTGCCCCATGGAGTAGTAAAAGTAGTTTTAGCTTGATCCTACGGTTGGACTAAAATTTGGTTGTATCCTAAAATCCATCTAAAAGTGAAATCCTAGAAGAACCAACTACCCTCTCTAAAATGTGATCCGGATTTGGTATAGGATAATTTTCTTTTAAGGATACCTTATTTAAATTTCAAAAGTAAACACATAATCTAATTTCTCTTGTATTTTTCTTGGTGGGAAGCTGGATTAGAAACCCAGTCGAATATTTGGTTGGTGCAATTATTGAGCCTCACACATTCTTTTTACCTCTTTCTCAATTAAAGGCATCAAAACATGATTGATCCTTCTTAACTTTTGTTTAAAGGATTTTGATCTTCTTTTATAGGATTTTATCTTTGTATTATGCGGAGTCATAGGATTTTAGGTCCTAATAACTCCAAGCAAATACATCTTGAATTCCCTTACAAAGAGCAATGTATTTTTCTTTTTCTTATTTAGGTAAAGCTTTGGAAAGTTTAATCATTTTGGAACCTTTCTGTACCAATGTTACATTCCTCAATATCAAATCTAAGTGGCTCCATTTTGGGTTTTATTGCGGCACATCATTTGAGTCAAATATATCTTCTAAAAGGTTAAGCCTTTTGGTAAAAAAATTATCTTTTAAGCTCAAAATATCAGATTCATCATCGACTATCTCTTCAATTTATACTTTTTCTAAATTATCTATGTACGATTGACTAAATTTAGTAGGATTTGCAAACTTTACTTTATTTACATCAATTTTATTCAAATCAATTTTACTATCTAAATTACGGTCTAATGTACGATCTGTATCTATTTTACAATTGCAGAATTACCTTCATTGTTCATAAAATGGTAAATCTATTTATCTTGTGAGAAAATTTGCCAATATTTAAGATTATATGGAATTATTGGTCTATGTTTGACCACGAGAGTATACTTATGATTTGGCTCAAATGGAAGATTACGAATGTAGCAAAGTAGCTAGGGAGTGGGCTTTGTATGTTACTTGTTTTCTTGGTATTGCGGAAAGGGTACATTCCAACATTTCATGTTATCAAATCTAACACGGTTCTCTATATCTGACTTAATCTAGGATTATAAAAATAATATTCTCCCTTTTCTTTTTTTAACAATTAACTCTCTTGAATCTCCCATTATTGATACTCTCTTACCTCTAATTTAGAGTAATCTGCGGTCCTAAAATGAGAGCTTCATATTCGGCCATGTTATTAAAATTACATTTTGAAATTAAATACGAAAGCATGGCCTTAAGTTGCATGATTATGTTCTATATTAGTTATCCAAACTCTGCTCCTACTCCTAGTTTATTATTTGAACCATAAACTTAAATTCCATAATGGTTTCATGAAAGATATTTTCAACGCCACGGTGTTTTCTTTTTGTCTTTTAGTTTAGTTTTGATTTCATTGTTAGTTTCAAAGTTAAATAAGCTGAATGAATGCAGATCTGATAGGTGTAGTGTAAATTGGGTTATTTCTTGGTCTTTCTGCACTACAAACCATATATTTCATCAATGTTTCCCTATATAACTACTTTGGTTGGCCAGCTGATAGTAGCATATGACATGTCCAATTGTAGAGATCCATGTAATTTGGCTACCCATGAGTGAGATAAGAGCCTTCCATATTTAGGTTGGATATCGGCTACTACAATTTCCATGAGTATACTTTTACCGGGATATTGAACTAATGTGACACACGAACCTTTGTCGATGCTAAACATTTCACTTTTCTTGAATCAAAAAAGAAAAGTCTTTGTAAAGGCCTAGTGATGTCTAAATTCGGGGGTTTCCATAATTTCTTTTGGCATTAGATTGTGTGAAGCCCAAGAATCTAACATTGCATTGCGTAATATTTGGTCATGAACAATTAAGCTAATGTAAAATGGTGGAACTCCTCCATCTTGGTGTTTTCATTAACATCGGGACCAAAAATCACTTATTTGGTTGATCATCACTTAAGTTCTTAAGATCTTCTACATCATTCATGTTTAAGGTTTCGGTGATAATTATTTTGTACAAATCATGTTTTACCAATTCTATCAAAGGAATTGGTATTTTTAATTTTGCAATTTTATCTTGTATATTAAATGAAGGTTGTGATTTACGAAATTGAATTAAATCTTCTTTAGTAACTCTAGTTTGAGTAGGTTTATCTTCTTTTTCTACGGAGTTATTTTCTCATTTTCGAGTTTTGTTTTTTATTGCATCATGGCTCTTAGTTTTCTTTTCAGGAATGGTTTGAGAAGTAGTAGATGTTTTTTCGAGATTTTGAATTATCAAAAGGTTTGTTTTGGTAGTGGCATCTTTTGAATCTGCTAATTTTTTATCAACGGTGAGTGTTTTAGGATCTAAAATTGTTCTTTTACTAGAATTAGGTGTTTTTATAGCATCAATTTTTTTGAATCTATTGATGTTTGGACAACCTCATCTATTATATCGACAATCTTAGTAGTGGGCGAAATTTTAGGGCTGAAAATTTATGGGATGAGTTAGTGTTTTGCTTGTTTTCCCTAGGGAGAATTTGGGAATTTGGTAGTGGGAGCTTCTACGTTTTCTTGGTTGTGTTTGTGCAAATTTATTAGTAGAAGGCTCGGTGTTTTTCTTACTTCTAGAGTTATATTTCTCATGTACTTCATTTATAGCAAAATCATAACCTTGTTTATAGTCAAATAATTCACTTTGAATCTAATTGAAGTTGTTTGCATTTCAAATAACTCATGATCTTCTTATGTGAGAAATATATTGTTATATCATTTATACCCATTTGATTTATGGTGTCTTCATCATCATCATTCTATTGAGAACTTTCAGCATAGTTCTCCTGAAATGGAGGTCTTATTGTACGATCGGTGATTCTTTAGATTTTCCTGTGTTTTTATTTTTCACGAAGATGGGATTTCTAATTTATTGTTGACTATCCCATTGTGGTATTCTTTCTATATTGTCTAATATATCCATCATTATCTCTAAGTGTATATAATTGATTTATTTTTCCATCTAAACTAGATGTCTCTTCTTTTATGGTTACTCTCTCTCATTCCTTAATCTAGATTTTTTGGCCAAAATATTTACTTCTACACTAAAAACATTTGTTTGCATTCTTTCTAAAGTATCAACATTTCTCTCTTTATTAATGGATACGCCATGTACGTATCAAATCCATAAGGAATTTGAGTAGGACGAGAGTCTCGTGGGTTCGAGATTGACGGGGGATTGAATTGTAAACATTGTTGTATCTAATTGCAATAGTCTTGAATTTGTTTCATTAGGAGCTCTTTTCATTGCATCAAATTCGAGATAATATTTGAAATGGATTTTTATTCTTTTCCCATTTACTTAAAAAGAATCTACGAAATCTTGCTAAATCAGCTATACTACTAGGATTAAGACCTTTAGACCATTTTTTAACTTCCATTGTTAATGTTTGAGCAAGAGTCTCATTTGTACATAGAATCATCTATTTCATGAGCTCAAAATAATATATCATCTTATTAATGTGCTTTTGGGAAGTGTAATATTGGTAGCATCAAATTGAGGTATTTTACTCTAGTAATCTGAGGGTATGTCATATGGCGAGTTGGAAGGACCAGGAGCATACTAGCAGCCTTGGCTTGAATTCTAGCTTGGCTAGGAAGTAAGTTAAGTCGTGGGGGGCGGGCGGGAGGCACTAGCTAATGAGGTTAATGAAGTGGCTAATGATATTGGAATATAATATCATCTACTAGAAAATGTGGTGGAAAAATAGTGAAGTTGGGGTGCTAGCGATGAAGCTGGGATATGAAGATATACTTGGAAATGAGAATGATGTATTGTGAGATGTAGAAGGAGAAAACTAGTGGGTGGTTTTGAAATTGGGTACAGATATGGAAATAATACTCTAGGTTGAATTTGGACGCTTAGCGATAAATGGAACTCTAGATTGAATTGTAGTGGATATTGTAGATCATGTAATGGTATAAAAGGATGAGCCTACGGATTCTAAAATTTCGGGTATCTAGCGAGAAGTAGGGGCTTAGGTGTATATGCTGATAAGACAACTAGCTCAAGCGGAATCTTTGAGAAAAAATTTTGTCTATTTCATAAGTACGGTAGCATTCAATTCATCAAGTTTATCATAAATCTCAAAAAGATTTTGGGTTAGAATCTATCTTGAAAAAGTTTCCTTTTAATTTCAAGGGATGAAATAAAATTAGGATCTATAATAGTGTTGTTTAAATCACTCTTTGATTTTTTGTGAATAAAGAATTTTAAAATTTAAGTCAAACTCTATGTCTTGTATACTCACTACTTCTGTTTTCACGATGAATTTTCTCTAACTAAGGAAACTTTGTTACCTAAATCTTCTACTTGTTTATTCTTTTTTCCAATTCTGTTTGGATTGTGTACTATAACAATAGGTTTAGGATCCATTTTTGACTTGGTATAGTAGATTTTTCTGACCGGGTACGGGTTTTATGAAATGATACTCACAACTTTTAAAACGAGTCTTAAGTTGAAAGGATGATGAAAACAATTCCCTTTAAGATCTATTTTAGATCGAGGATTGGTTATAGTACCTGGTAAAAGAGTCACTAGTATGTTATCACTCTAATAATTCTTTAAAGTTGTAAGATTTTGATTTGTAGGTCTAAGAACATTAGGTAACCACGAAGAAATTTTTAAACTCTAGGATATAGCCTTCTTAGGGTTCGAGAGAAGGCTCTCTCTTTAAGATTCAAATTTGTTTTAATTATTTGATATTAGGCTAGTTATGATGTCTGATTGGTTATAAGATGTTTGGTTTGGTTTTTGTTTGGTGGGAAAAAATCACTCGATAAGATGGATAGTGATAGATTTGTTTCTCCGTTGGGAAAAGGCCAAATGTCAAGCAAATAGGACTAGGATCAAGGTTAAAAAGTCAAATATTTTTTAGGGAAAGATAGACAATTCATTGAAGATCTTGGAAGGACGATTGGTGAAGTGGTTTAATCGGGATAAAGAGCAGTCAAGGATTCTTCGATCCGGATAAGGAGGAGAAGATATGTATCATTCCAAAGAGGAGAAATTAAGGGTTACCTATTCAAAATCGGCAAAAAAACATATAAATGATAAATAGTTAAAGGCAAGGTGCTTTTAACAAATCCTGTAATAATATTCCTGATTTTATCATTCAATTTAGAACACATATATGGATCCATGTAAGACATAAGAATATTAAACAATGACGGTAAGTAACTACCTCAATGGCTCATCACACTGATCATGAAAATATGATGTTTTATGAGTTGATCAGTCTACTACTTGAACTTGCTACAAAAAGCCTTCGGTTACAAAAAAATTGACTATAGAATTCTTCAGCAATTTATTCCACAATACTTCAAAATATGAAGTATTTATACAAAAATGTTTACAAAATATCCTATAATACTCATAGCATTTTTCTAAGGAAATAAAAATATCTTTTACAAAAAATATAGTGACAAGCTGATTAACAACTAGCAAGCTATCCTATTTATCTAAATAAAATAGAAATGATGTTAAAGGATTGGGTGCAATGCATTGCCTTGTTGTCTCTAATGCTTTGGCAAATATATTTTGATCTATTTTGAAGTGTTATCTTCTTATCGATACTCTTTCATATAATACACTTTACCATACGATACTCTTTTAACTAAACTATTGTTGTAAACTATGTTTTCACTACGTAAAACAACAAAGTTTGTATTTTTATCCTCTTCTTTGCAATTTGACTTTTACGGTAAATTCGGCGAGTTTTTCCCAAATTATTCATCATGAAGTTTGATCTTTTCAACTTCCTAAAGTTTCCCTTTTACCTCTATGTATCTAGCAAATGTTGGTTTGACTACAAATAAGTGTTTTATGTCATGTTGTAGATAAAATAAGTCTTTAAAGTTTTATGTAGAACCTTTCCTGGCAAAATTCCTTGTCCTTATGTTTTATTTAGCCTGCTCTTTTGCATAATATATGATCTTCTTGTGGCAGTCTTCTTGTGGCATAATTTTTATCACTAGACAGGATGTTTGGCAAACCTTTTTGCCTTAAGATCTCAAAATTTAACCATAAATTTGGTTATGGCCTATATTCATGTTTACACACTTTTATTATAGTTGTTTGATCGGTTCTTTGAAATTACTTTTCTTATTTCAAGAATTCTCTATGTTCTATCAGTCATTTCTATCTCATCTAGTTCTTGTTTGTTCTTCTTTTGTTGAGAAATTTGATGATTTCTAGCGCCTCTTCGAGTTTTGGCACCTAGTTCATCCCTTTTTTTCTGAATCTCTTGACTTTCCTTTAGTAAATCGTTTTCTCATAAATTACTTATATTGATGGCCAAACATCATTGATGAATTCAATTATTTTGGTCACATAGTTGATTCCTCACATAGGACACTGGTTCTTTAGAGGTTAAATCCTTAAAATTATTCAACTCGGCATTCAACTTTGATAGCCCTTTGTTCTGAGTTTTGGCATTAATTTGGGCTAGATTCTTTATGTCTTCTATATTTCCAATCATTTTCTTCAACCTATTGATTTAATTGGTTTGAAGTGACATTTCCTCCATGGATTTGATGATCTTGTTGGCTTCATATTGTTTGCTTGTTGATGTAGATGATTATGTATACGAAGAGGTAGTAGGAGATGTCCTTTGGAATAGTTGTTTCCAATGGGGCTTTCGGTGCCGATTATTCGCGATTGTTGAAGGATAATTGTTGTTGCCATGGGAATTAATATAGGAACTTCTTGTGCTTTTGCATTTTCTCTTTCGAGCACAATCTTGTCCATTTGGTTCCATCTCTTTGTCACGAGTTGTCATTTTATAAAATTAATTTCATCATATCATATTTTTTGCTTGCCTCTTGCAAAATTTCCTTGGCTTGTGGATATTATATTGGTGGAAGCTTGGTTGTTTTCTAAGTCTTGTAATGTCAACATTATTTTTCTTCACCAACTCTTCTGCACCTTTCACATTGGCGGGGTCATATCCTACTTGAATTACCGATTCTTCTAAAAAATTAATTCTAAGGTCTTTAGCATATGAGGAAGCCTTTTCAACTTTAATTTGATATCATATTTATTCTTTGTGTTCTGGAGATTTTTGGGCACTCATTTCCTTTGTAGTAATAGTATAATAAAGCATCTCGAAGTTTTCTTGTGGAATTCAATTTGATCTAAAGGATGAATACTATCGACGGGTACCTCAAGGTCAAATTTCTTGTAATGTACTTTTGTTTTGGGTTTGGTAATTGTTGGTTGAAGAACTAACATAATCGTATTCTTGTTTGAATAATCGAAAGGCTATGAGAAGTCTATGCAGTTCTGATGTTTGATATAATCTGAGAATAAATCTCATTCTTGATTTCTTCATTCTTGGCTTTTATCTTCTTATATTTTCTGATGTCAATATATTTATCTCTGCTAGATGTGGGAGAGGATGCCTCCATATTTTGCAAACTTTCTCAATTCTGTGTGTTTGAAGTATGCTTTTCCTTCTCATTTATAATGGCTATAGCATCATGTGTTTGTATTTGGAATATCTATATCTTCCACTTATATTGTCTCTTTTTCTTTATTCAATATTTTGGATTTATCTTAGGCTTTTTATTATATACGAGTTTAAACCTAGTCTTTGTAGTTGTTTCGGCGAGTGTAGGTACCTTCTTCTGCGACTCTTTCGGTGTTGTATCTTCTTGATTTACAATTTTCAAGGTGTGACTAGTATCACCATGTTTAACTTCTTCTACTAGGGTATTTTCCAACCACTCTTTGCTTGATTAGCAAATTGTTCAATCTATGGCCTTTTATCATGTATATAAGGGGTCAATTTTCATTTACCCTCATTTTACTTAGAATTCCCTCGGGATCATAATTCCATGAGAAACTAATTTCAAATTTGTATTCGACCTTTATTTTTAACATATACATTCTGCTACTGTGATTGCAAATGAATGGTCCTACTGATTCTTCAACTTGAATTAAGTATTCTTCTTGGTAGCTAAGAGGTAAACATAATCTGAATTCGATATTTTCTTGATGCACTCCAAGGAAAAAACTCTAATTGGCACATACATAGGTAGTTTATAAGGTAAAATATTTAACCTAAAAACTCGATCTCTGTATGATTTTGTAAAAATACCAATCTCTAATTTTACTTTCTTCTAACGACTATAATATTTTCCTTATATCATCATTGATTCTTGGTTCTACACTATTTTTCAACATGTTTATCAAATGGATGAATAAAAGAGTCAATAAATCCACATAAGTGAATTATGTTGATTCTTTCTTGATTAAATATGTCCAAAGATAAGCGATATAGGATTCCCTTATACATCCAATTTCTAAAGGTTTATAGTGAACTTATTTTCTTGAAAAGAAAACAAACATCTAAAAAAAGGAAGGATGAATATACGAAGACTCCTTTAGTGGGCAATTTTACAAGCTAATCATGGATATTATCGGCGATATATTTAGCATAATTGTAGATAACGAGAATGAGGTTAACGTGGTACAAAAGTGGATAGGAAACCTAGAATTGACTCATTTGTATCCTCATTAGTAAAATAACTTAAGATAAAGGATAGCATATAAATGAAATGCCTTGACCCTTCGGGGAAATTTGGAAGTAGAATAAGGAGGGTTTAGTTTTGGGATTTCAGCAAGGCGAGCATGAAATTTTGGAAAATGGAAACATTTTAGTAAAGTCAGTTAATGTAAATCTTTGTGAGTGCCTCTATAGATAAGGGAACTACATTGGGATCTAGTTTCGGTTGAAGCATTAGGTTAATTGACTGCGGTAATGGTAAATAATACTTCTTTTTTTGCATTAACTATGGCTCTTTGTTCGGAGGTAAATAATGAGATTGACACAACGTAATGACTTCTAGACATTTATGAGTATGTGGAACTACATACTTGGGTAGATTTGACTCTCAAATCTAGACTTCATCTCCCTAATCTAATGATTTTTGAAGACTTAAGCGATTGGAGGTATAATAGATTCTATTCTTGGATCGGCTATTTTGTAATCAATACCTTCTAGGGGTGTATGCTCCACATCTATAACGGGGGAGGAGTTGTATGGGATTTACAACAATAATGGTTTTGGAAGGCATTGTTGGGTTTGATTTTGACATTTTTAGACCTTTCGGATGCTAAAAACTACGTATTTAGAATTTTTTGTATACCGTAGCTTAAACTATTTACGGGAATGTATCTTTGGCTTTAACAAAGGTCTATTGAAAAGAAATAGGGAAATGTTGGCTTTCTTTTTGGTTTAAACCTTTCAATTTGGTTACAATGATCTTGATTCTTTTCGGAGTTAGGAAATAGTATAAAAGGGTTTATCTGCTTTTTTTTTTGGATAATTGGACTAAAAAATTATTCAAATCGAGCACGAAGGATTACGAGAGTATTTATAAAGGGTTTATTTAATAAAGAGTCTTTAAAATCTATGAAAGGCTAAAATTACTCCAATTTTGATTTAAAAATAGATTACGGTATAAAAGTTAGACTTTTATTAGGGTTTAGTAGCTAATCCGTTCTACGAAGGAAAATGCGGTTCTTTCTATGGGAAAAAATAGGCCTCGGAAGGTTGAATTTCTCATAAAACTCTTTTTGAAATGATAGGAAGGTTGTTTTTTTCTTCGAAGAATACCTATTTTGTAGGTATACGGTATTTTAATAGTTTAAGGGCATCGAGATAGGATCTATGGTGGCTATAGAAGTATTTTTGGAAGTCAATTGGGTGCTTCCGATGTTCTTGGCAGCAAATTCAATGGCTTTACGGTTCTTTGAGCGTGAAAATAGTGTACAAGGAAACGATTTTTCAGTCGGGGAAAGCTTAAGCACGAAGTAAATACGAAGGTTTGTCTGTGTGTTTATGAAGTTTTTATAGTGTTTTTAGGTTTAAAACAACATCAATATTGAATTTCGGTCAAATAAAGAGTGGAGAGTAGTTTTGGTGCTTTGAAGGAGAAAACCCCGAAGTGGTTATCGCATGGGCTCGGGGAGTGGTAAGAATTTTCTTTAGATTGAATGTGATCCGAGTAATAAAGTGCACGTGGAGGAGAGATAGTATATCAAAATAGCCTATTTCACAAATATGAAAATGATTATTGATCGCGCTAGTTAAAATGCGATATGACATCTAGATCATTGGATTGAGTGGAGATGATGCGAACGACAAAGATTGTTTATGAAGTTGCTCGGTGAATGGGGCTTGGGGCCGAGGATATATTATATGTCGGGTTTTATTTTAATGTTTCAAACGTATGTTTTAAACATAAAACAAATGTATTAATATAATAGCATGGTGTTATATTTACATAGTAAATAAGGGGTTAATATGTGTTTCATAACCATTAGGGTAGGTTTTATTATATAATGTGTTTCTTTAACCTATGGGGAATGGGCGGAAACCTTTTAACGGATGGGTATTTAAAACCATAGGTTAAAATTAATAAGTGGGTTCGGGATATTTATAATAAAGAAATTAATATATATGGGAAGGGGTGGTTTAAAAGGATTTCCTCCACAGTATGCTAAAAAATAATATGAAATGAATGTAATGAATGAAAATACATAAAATAAACTAAGCATTTGTAAAATAGGCATTTGAGCATAATAATTGTCCCATTTTAATATTTACACATAATACTTAGGATAAATTTTATTTTGTGGTTTTTTTAGTGTTTTTGGATGAGCTGAAATTAATTAAGAGGGATTTTAGTTTTTCTAAGCTAAAAAGTATTTTAACATAGTAAAAGGGATTATATTTTTGAAAAGGGGTGAATATGTTAAGGAAATGGGATTTTATCAAAGGAATCCAATACTTTTAGTGATCAATTATTAAGCCTTGGTTCGAGTCCAAAAATAACTTGAGAGAAATGCTCTAAGCCTTTTTAATTGAAGGTTTAGAATACTGGAACATGGTGGGGGAGGGAAATTAGTAATTTTCCGAGATGATGTTTTAATCATGCCTTGAGTAACTTCTTTCTACCTACCCATCATTTTATTCTACCATTTTCCTTTATTTGCATGTGTGCATTTGAGCTTGCAACGCTAAATCCATTTTCTTTTTAAAAGTAGGAAACTATCTAATTCTAACCTTATTTCATCCCAGGGGCTCGGATTAAAGTTTGTTGAGATCCTCATTTATTCTCTAACTAAAACATGAAATTTAAAGCATGAAAAGTTAAGATTAAACTATTTAATGATCATGGATTATGGAATTTTTTTGAACAATCTGCACATAATCATTATTTTTCCAATAAAAGTAAATAGTAGTGGAATTTTGACTTGCTTGCTCACTTTCATGTCTTATTCTTATCTCTTTTTTTTTTTTCGAGTTCATTTTTTATTCTTTTTTATCTTTCTTTTCAAGTCCTTTGATCTTTCTTTTAGGACTTTTACCATTTTCATTTTTATTATTTTTAAATATGGGAAAACAAATTGCAAAAAGCAAGGTATGTACATATTACAAAACTAATCAAAGTCAATTTAAAAATTATGAGTCCTATTATTATAGAACCCTAACAATAGGTTTACCTAAGTAGGAAAAGAAGGGGTGTCATCATGGTGGTAGTTGATAGGCCTACCAACTATGCACACTTTTGTCCATTATCTCATCCATTTAAAGCAACTACAATTGCTCTTTTGCATTTATGGAAACAATTTAAGAGCTACATGGAAAACCAAATATTATTATAGGCGACAAAAATCCTATTTTTGCGCAATTTTTTGGACGGAGTTATTTTTCTTGTTTGGGTAGTCAACTAGATCATAGCTCATTTATCATCCTCGATACGATGGGAAAATCGAGATAGTGAATTTTTTGGGAAGGATATTTTAATTGTTTTTTGTATACGATAAACAAACACAATGGGTCGAGTGGTTGCCTCACAGGTACGAATGGTGGTATAACACTTCCTTCGCCTACGAAAAAATGACCATTTATGGCACTTTATGGATATCATCACGGTCACATCTCACATCATCTCTAAGAGGGAAATTCTAAGGTTCAACGGTGAAATATCACATCGAGCATCAACAACAAGTTCTCCAAATCTTAAATGATAACTAAATTTGGCACAAAATCGAGATGAAACAACAAACATAATGACATCGCGGCGAGAGAAGTTTTGATGTAAGAGATTGAGTATTTTTACATACGCAACCATACAAACAAATGTCCCTCAACCAAGCTAAGAACAAAAATAAATGATTTCCAATGTACTATGGTCCTTACAAGGTGTTGAAAAAGATTGGTCTTGCTGGCATATAAATTGGAGCTTCGTACTTCTTCTCGAGTGCTTCCGATTTTCCATCTTTTCATGCTTAAAAGAAGGTTATAGGTGAAAAGCTTTGAGTTCAAAAATATTGCGAGAAGTTGACGAAGTGAGGAAAACTCATATGGGAACCTGAAGCGATGAGGGAAATAAGAACTCGACAGCTATGAAATCGATCAATTTCGAGGAGAGGGGGAAGAACTTACCCTGCGAAGATTCTACATGGGAGGATGAGAATCTTATACGGAACCATATAGAGCTACTAAAGTGTTGAAGACAACTCTTTTTTGAGAGAGGAGCATGTTAAGTCCCTATATTACGAGTATAGTCCCTTATTTTTGTTAGTGTAGCCCCCCTTATTTGTATCATTGTACCCTTGTAACCCCCATATTGTTATTGTGCCCTTACATTATTATTGTTAGGTCGGCTAGGATTATATTGTGACCTTAGACTCCTATATATAGAAATGAGGTTTTCATTTGTATCATCCCGAAATTGTTCATTTATGTAATTTAAAGGAGGTTGCCCCCTCGAAGTGGCTTATTTCTAAGGCATTGATCTCTCTTTTCTTCTATTTTGGAGCCGAGTTTCATAACATTCTTCCACTCGTAAGTTCTTCCATTTTATGAGGTACTCAATAATTGATCATTTTCTCACCTTCTTAGTTGTTGTTTCCAAAATAGTTTCTAGTTCTAATATTATTTCTCCTTCTTCATTGATCTTTGGTGTAATAGTTTTGATTGATATGTTGTGACCAATTACCTTCTTTAAGATTGAAACATGGAAGATTGGATGTACACGCAAAGATAGAGGAAAATCAATTTGTAAGACATACTTCCAATATTTGCAACACCTTTTATGGTATAATACCTTAGTGTTCATTTATTGTCCTCCTTTTGTTACTTGGGCTATAATCCCTTTCAAGAATGATGTTGAATATTAACTCATTCATTCTAAGATGGAAACAATAATAATATTAAAAAAATATATATAATTATATTACGATTTTTTATTTTGAAAATTGATATTTTTTTAGGGCCTCATATAAAGAAGGTGTTCATTTTTTATATAATATTTTTAATATTGATTTAAGAGGTGTATTTCATATTACAAAATGAAGGATATGTGTAATTTCTTTCATATTCAATTTTGAGTTGATAGGTATTGTTTAAAAATAAAATAAATAGTCATTAAATAAAATTCCAAAACAAAAAAAAAAAAGTACAAATATATAGTTAGTTTTAATGAAAATAATTATAAATCAAGAGTAACCTCTTTCTCACTTGGTTACTCATATTAGTACATAATACGAAGGAGATGTAATTGGTCTATGATATGTAGAAATATATTGTTAATAAAAAAATAATATTCTTACTTATAAGTTAAAAAGATAAAAATGAAAGATACTACGCACTTATAAAAAGATTGATCTCTAAATTAAACAAGATAATTTTATATTATTTTTATAAAGAAGAAAATCATTAAAAATTGAATATGAAGAAAATCTTTAATTCCTTTATTTTTTTCAAAAATATTTTATTAAAATCTTTAAATATAATATTCCAGAACTTTCAGTATCAATTTCATACATATAAAAAAAAAACAAAACAAAACAAAAACTAATATATTTTCAGTATCAACTTTTTACATATAGAAGCTTAACGGTAACCAGTCGATAAGTATATTAGCTCTGCCTGTCAATCACTATGCACCATTGCTTCGGAGATATGGTATGAAGGACCCACGGATGCACTATACACAGATGCCGCCAAAACTCCATAACAAAGAAAACCACTCCTGCATTCTTCTCCTTCAAAAGCAACTAAAGAAAAACCTTCTTTAAAAAATGCCAAAAAGGTTCATTTCTGAGATGAATCGACCGCTTACTTCATATCCAGATTCTCATTCTCATCGTACAATGTTTCTCAGCATTTATGCATCTAGTTATGTCTCACATTCCATACATTGCGGGCCAAAACCAAGAAGCGCTGACAAATCGAAGAAAATAATAGCTATTTCAGGCCGACAGGATATTGAATGACTACACGGAAATACAGAATCTACTTTAGAAAAAGAAAAAGTTCAAAATGTGCACCAGCTCTTCACTATTCGTGAAAGCAAACTTCTTAGTTGTAATCCTACATTATTTGTTCCTAAAATCGAAACAGTAAGAACTTCTGACCAATAACAGAATATTAAGTACTTTTAAAGTAATATTTAGCTAGCTTTAGGAAGCTGCTGATTCAGATTAGTGTCTTCATTTCCATGAAGCTTCACGATCTTACATTGTTGCTTATTTACGAAATCTCTTTGGAAATTACTTTAAAAAAAAAAATTCGCTCCAGTTGGGTGGGAATGATAGGCTGCCGAAAGTAGTGATATCATTGACAAGTTCTGCATTACAAACAGTTACTATAAGCGGAGCCATCTCCTTCAACGGATAGGTGCTGGCCTGTAATGATGTTGCGGGGAAGAAACCTGAAGGTATACATCTGTGACAGTGCACCAGTATCTGCGAGCATGAGTTTTACCGGATGTACGGATAAAGCAGGACATGTATTTGTTTAACGAGTGTTCCAACGAGTTATTATTTTACTGGGAAAATAATAGAAATTCTTCCAAGAATTTTGGAAATCTTGGTGAAGTGTTGAATCTATTTTTATTATCAAAAATCTATTTAAACATTTTAGCAATCTCATTTTTTTAAAATTTTCTTAATAAATTCCAACCAAAAAATTTGCCAAAAGAAAATATTATCTGACCAAATTCCAAAAAAACATCCAAAAAAGGCTGCTTCCATACCCAAGGCCTTTGTTTAATCTTAATAAGATAAAATGGAAAAAAAAAAAAAGATAAGCAGGCCATGTCTTTGTTTATTACATAGTTTATTTTCCGTCTTCAAAATACCAAAGTAACAAATCTATTGAGAAACTTATGAATGGTTGGTACAATGAAAGATGCAAAGTTGTTTGAAAAAATTAGTGTGTTATTGTAAATATTATTAATATATATTAATGGGTTAAATGATAAAAAATAGTTTGAAATAGATTATGGAATGCTATTTTAAATATCTTTATGAAAAATAGATATTGAAATGGTAAAATTAATAAACTATTTTTTTTATTGTTTAAATAGATATATTTACTATTTAATACTATTTAAATATTTAAAAAATAACATTTTATTATATAAAATTAAAATATAAATTTTCAATTAATTAAATTTAAAATTTAAATTACATATTATATTACGTTTAATATTAATTTACATCATGGAGGGCGGTAGGTGTTCCCTACTGCCAGTCCGATGAAGAAACTCTTGACATCTCTTCCTCCTTTGTCCTTTGACTTCGGCTGACGGAACGGAATCTTTGCGGGCGACGAATATCCCTTTGAGATGGCATGGAGAGGACCTTTCTCGGAGCTTGGAATTCTTGGTGGCGGGAGGCTTCGGATGATAAGATAAGGGCCTTTCCTCTCCTTATTGCGTGGGAACCTGGTTGCGCTCAACAGATGCTCTTTAATGACTATCCCTTTCCTTTGGTGGTGAAGGAGCGCAATTTATGATAGTATTCACTCACTTTGCACACGTTCCACTCGCAATATTCCGTAGGATCTATTAATTAGTGAGTTCCTTGGGCTTATTTTGATGGGAGCCACCGGTGACAACGATGCGTAGTGCGCTGGTTTTGGTCATCCATCTTTACTGCTTTGAAAACTCTCTGGGAAGCACGTAGGCCTTGGGGCGAGGGACAAATAACTTCGTGACAAAGCACTCCACCATCTTCTTTGTTGGCTTACTTCTATTCTTATCGAAAGATTCGGATCTTTGGTGACTCTAGAAATGTAGTAAGGCGGTTGAATGGGACTCGGCGGTGCGAGATTTTATTTTACTACCTTTGCTTATGGAGGTTCTTCGCATTAAATCTTTTTCTCGGAAATTTCTATTGTTCATATCTACACGGGGAAAGGAACCGGCAAGCGAGATCTTTTATCTAAAGAAGGTGCTCAACTCGCTGCGGGATCTCGGAAGTGAGCTGATGATTAATGGAATTGTTCATGTTTGTGAACGACAGCGTTTGTGTAATTATGCTGTTTATTTGCATTCTGTTTATTTTGGACTTATAAAAAACTCGAAACATGCTACTATATTGAGGTCGATGTTGTTTTCCTTATGTAAGGAGGTTAAGGCTCCCTTTTGTTCTCGATATACATTTATATAGGGGGGGTACGGGATAGTTTCTACGCGACTCTCTCATGATTGATAGTACGGCTATGGGCATTGTGCGTCCTCTCTTTTTGCTCTCATCCTCTTTTCGGGTGATGATGAGCTAAAGAAACCTTATCGTGGCTTATATGGGTTTTTTATGGCTTTAGAGGGTCTGCAAAACATTTTCTAGTTGTTTTAGCACGACCTTCATTCCACTCCCTTTTGTAAAAGGGGATGGCTCTATGTTAGAAATGCTATGCATATGCTCACGAAAGTATCTATTTATAATAGAAGTTCTTTTTTTAAATGGAAAAAAATTATTAATTTACATCATACTAAGTATTTATTATAATATTTTTAATAATAATTATTATTTTTATTAGTTTATATGAGTCATGCCAATTGTATAAATATTATGGGGTTTTGACTTTCTAGTATCCCGAGAACACTTAAATCCTTTAAAATCGGTAAAGGGATTTAGAGTCATGACATTTATACCAATAAATACCTTAAAAAATAGTAACATTATAATATTTTTTAATATTGAGTATTATTATCAACTAAAATTACCAATAAACAATTTCTTTTTTTAAATATAAAATTATTAAATAATATAAAAATATTTGTTTTTCTTTTGAAATTATTACAAAATATCTAAATGTTTCTCTCTCCATAGCACACAAGCAACATGTCTAGGATTTCATGAGCTTTGGCAGCAGCGGAGAAAAGAGAGAATTATATTTACTTATGGTTTGTTATATTATGAGAACAAGTTAACAATAAGTGATAATGATTTGGTATTATAATTTACTAGCAATTGCACCATACTTTGCTATAAAAGAAACATTGTAAACATAGGAAAGAGTAGTATAGAGGAAATGCTCGCACATGAATCATGGAGATAGTATTGGGCTATTCTATTACATAATTTGGTTACAACTACATATGTTAATATCATTTTTAGATAAGTATGAGTTCTTTGGTCCTAATCAAAACATACAACTTTTAAACTAATAAAACTATATTCTAAAATGAAAAAATATGTATAATATATATACGAAAATGTATCCTCCTAAAATTATGCTCTTGCTTGCCAAAGTATTTAATTTGAATTAATATTAGTGAAATCTCCAAAGAGATTTGGATGATCAAAATGATTTTAGTGATGAGCTTAATTGATCTGAAGTAGTATTCATGTTAGTATAAATGGTTTCACATTGAATTTTATTAGTGCAATTAATTCAAAATTTTCTTGATAATTTTGGATCATTTTCTATCATTTTTATAGCTTTAACTAATTACTAACCTAAAATTAAATTATTATATGAGATTAGAAAAAATAAAACCTAAAATTAAATTATTATATATCATTATTAAAAACAAATAATACTTCCTAAAGATGGAATATTCTTCCTCTTGATCACCACAACTACGGTCGAGTCCTCCTTTGGGTCAACAATATTATGAAAAATTCAGAAAAATACTCATTGAATTCATACAAATCATAAATCATAAGTACGATAAGATTAAAAGAGAACACTCATTTTAGATTCTAAAACATAAATAATTATTGCAATAACCCAAGGATTGGTGCAAGTGAGTTGTACTTAAAAAGAAATAATCATTATAGTAAACAATCAGGATACAATTATAAATTATGGCAAGTGATCGTGATTTGGCATTATAATTTATAGATAGTAGGTATTACAGCCAAATTAGTATATCGACTCTCTTAGAGACCACTAGGTAACAAAAAGCTTCTTAGTCGAACAATTTTATATGTGAAGGCAAAGACAACCTAAAGTAAAGTTTTTTTATGTGGCTTATATTGTCAAACAAAATTATGATTGGGATGTTTCGAGAAAGAGAGGATTGAGATAGGCATGCTTTGTAAAATAGAAGAACATATCATTACCCACATTTTTATTCATTTCCTTATCACAAAAATTTATCTTACAATCGGTGAAAAATGAGTTGAATTGTTTGGGAAAAGGGTAGGTTTTTATAGTGAAAAAAAGTCTTTGTTTTTTTGGATAAAAACTTTACAGGTTCCAAGTTAAAATTCGTTCCTTTATTTGTTTATAGGATTATGATTTTCTAGAAAAAAAAAAATTGATTTCAGAATTCCTATACTAATTTTACATTGCAAGTTCACAAAATAAACAATGCATTTTTTGAACAAAATAAGTTAGAGAAGACTACGAAAACTAGGCGAGGATAGGAAAGAAAATTTTCCTTATGTACTTTTTTATGAACGTTTTGATGGAGCATGTTTTTAATGTCATTTTGGAGTGGGGTGAATTTTTGTCTTTCTTCTTATTATTTTATTTATAAAATTGGGGCTAAGTGTTAGAGTTAACATAGTGGAAAGTTAAATCAAATAAGACACACACAACATTCAACACGAAAAACACATATTTTAACGTGGTTCACTCAACCAATCTAGACTATGTCCACCTAACGGAGCATCGTCAATCTTATTAATCAATGGAGAAATACAATAGCGAGTTTCTCATCTTCTCGGCTCTTCCTCACTACACATTCCTCATCATGCTCATTTGTCTCTACGGAGCTTACGAGTTTATAGGCTGTGAATGAAAACAAACTCATAACTTCTCTCACAACAAATATAGGATGCATTAACTCCTCATCATACATTGATGGAGCCAATGTAGCAACAAATCCTATTGTTGTCACTACATCAGATTTTTCTCCAAAAATAATAAAAAAGAAATCTCAACAATCTACGCAACCCGGCAACGATTAGCGTGATCTGTGTTCCATTATTATTATCTTTCTGCGAGGCAAGAACGGACACCATACGTAGCTTCTCTAACAAAGCTGGTTTTGTGAACATGTACACGGTTTCTTTGTATGCTCTTTCTCGAAGACTCCTTGTTCGGTGACCAATCTGTCTTACAAAATGGTACTTGATAGATATATGATTTGATTTACTATGATAGGCCGGATTCTTAGCCAAATGAATTGCACTTTGACTATCACAAAATAACTAATGTTGTCTTGTAACCTACCAAACTCACCAAACAAACCTTTTAACCAAACTTCTTCTTTGCGAGCATGTGAAACTGACTATGTGATGCAGCACGCGTGGATAAAGAAACAATGTTCTATAGCTTTTACATCCGGCTAATAGCTCCTGCAAGAGTAAATAAATATCGTGAATTTGACCTTCTCTTATCCAAATCCCCTGCCAAAATCAGAATACAACATATCCACAAACATATTCACGCTGCTTCTATTATAAGTGATACAATAATAATCACTTGTGCCTCTCGAATACGAAGCACCCATTTCAACGCTTGATGTTCTTTTCCTGGATTTTCCATGCTGTCTTTGACAACCCCAATTTGCATGTGAAATATACGAATGAGTACAAACCATCGCATCATCAACTACTACATTGGCATATGGAATTCGAGACATATATTCCTTTTCTTCATTAGTGTTAGGACATAAGCTTGAAGAAAGCTTAAAATAGAGGCAAAGGGGCCCAGAAACGAGGCTTCACTTTGTTCATACGAAACACTCAGAGTATTCTCTCAATATACTTTTGTTGTGATAGCCACAAATTACCATTGCTCTTGTCTACGAAAATATCCATGCCTGAAATACGTCTTCTTTTTTGCTCCTAGATCTTTCATATCAAACATCCTAGCCTTCGAGCCTTTGTTTTGTTGATCTTTGTTATGCTTTTGCTTGCTAAAGCATATTGTCAACATACAACACTAAGATAATGAACATGCCATTACTTAATTTCTTAAGAAGTAAACACAATGATCATATTCACTTCTTATATAATTTTGAATCATCATGAAAGAATCAAATTTCGTGTACCATTGTCGAGGCGACTACTTGAGACCATACAATGATTTCTTGAGCACATGAGACAAATTTCTTGTTGCGATTTGAACAAAGCCTTTCGGTTGTTCCATGTAAATTTCCTCATCTAAATCTCCATGTAAAAATACGGTTTAACATCTAGTTGATGTTATTCTAAATCAAGTAAAGCAACCAATGCTAACACAATACGAATTGAAACAATTTTTACAAGCTTGGAGAAAATATCTCATGAAAGTCAATGCGAAGCACACGAGAAAAAACTTTCGCGACCCGGCCCTCGCTTTGTACCTATTTTTCACATATCATCAACACCCTTATTCAATTTGTAAACCCACTTGCATCCACAATTTTCCTATCTTTAGGAAGTTCTACCAAATCCCATGTGGCATTCTTGTCTAATGCCTTCATCTCGTCCATCATAGCCTCTTTCCACTTACCCACTGTTTGAACCTTCTATAGCTTCCTAATAGCACAAAGGTTCATCATTGTTGCTTGATTAAAGGCGAAGTAACATAATCATCATACCTTCTAGGAAAACGTACGATTCTCGTAGACCTCCTTAAAGATGTTTCTTGTATTTCCCCAACTGGCGATTATTGTCTGCAGCAGGAACTTCTTCATGATCGACATACGAAACACGTTCATGATCTGCATACGAAACTTGTTCATGATGCATGTCTGAAACTTGTTCATCTAGACTATTATCGGTATTTAACTTTGGTTTCAAATTTAATGTGTTGAAGCTTGAGTACGTCATCGTGTTTCAATTCATCATCTACATACGGATTTTTCAAGTGAAGATTCATTAAATTTAACATCTACATTAATGATGATTTTGTGAGTAGTAGGATCCCACAGCTTTGTGTATCCCTTAGTCCCATCCACCATATCCAACAAAGATATATATTTTTGATTTAGGATCTAACTTAGAATCTTGATGTTTTCGAACTAGAGCATATGCATCGGAGACCCAAGAACTTTCGGTTTAGAATAATCACATGGATAACCTTTCCCTTACCTCTTGAGGAATTTTGCATCCTATGGCGAGTTGATGGTGATCGGTTACCAAGTAACAAGGTTTGTAGAAACCTCTTACGTCACAATTCCTTCTACAAATTGGCGTTACTAAGCATACTTCTTGCTCTCTCCTAAAGAGTCTTGTTCATGCGTTCAACAACTCTGTTTTGCTTGAGGAGTATATATAGTGGTTTTATTTCTTTCGATCCTAGCGTCCTTGCAATAATTATAAATTCCTTTGAAGTAAACTCCCCACCATTTTAGGTTCTTAATCATTTAATGGTTCTTCCCGGTGATGTTTTCAACTAATGCTCTAAAAATTTGTTTGAAAACGTGAATACATCGGACTTCTTCTTTAACATGTAGACCCACACTTTTCTAGAGAATCATCAATAAAAGATACAAAATATGGCGATCCTCGATATGAGGTTGTAGGAGACGGACCCAAACATCGGAATGGATATAATTAAGGATTCCCTTATTAATATGTTTTCCGAGTTTTAAACTTATTTGCTTTGTTTCCCAAATAGACAATGTTTGCGAGAAATCTAACTTAGAAGATTTTAAACTAGGAAGTAACTTATGATCAGATAAAATTTTTAGTCCTCTTTCGCTCATATGGCCCAACCTTTGATGCCATAAACAAATAGAATCTTGTCGTTTTCATATACTATGACTTGATCTAACTACTGTTCTTCCTTCTAATGAAAAATATTTCCAACCTTCTTTGCTTTCATTACTAGTAAAATTCCTTTATAAACTTTCATTACTCCACCTTGAATAAAGGTTTTATATCCATTATTGTCTAGTACTCCTAGTGAAATGAGGTTTTTCTTAGTTCGGGTACGTGCCTTACATCGGTTAAATTTTATTTGTCACATCAAACATTTTTTAAAATTTGGATGCTTCCAATTCCAAATATTACACGAGACATCATTTCCCATGTAAAAAACTCCATCATTGATTGATTTATAAGTTTTAAACCACTCTCTATGAATACACATGTGATTTACTCACGAATCCTGAAGCCAATGTTGATCATGATTAGACAAACTAACGATAACACTTCATCACTCATACCTAAAATGGATGCTAACCACTGTATCTATCGTGTTTGCTTCTTCCTTTTTTCTGGAAGAGTCGCCTTTGGATGTTTGTTGTTTCTTCCAACAGTCCTTCTTGAGTTTCATTTGATTTGCCACAAAACAGCGCTTTTACCTTACTCTTCTTCCCTTTCGATTTTGAACGCGAATTGTTGTTCTTACTAAAGCATCTTTCTTTAGAACGACCTGCGACCATTATTGCTTCTAATGTAGAGGTTTTTGAACGACCTCTTCCTTGTTTCTTGGACAACAAATCTCAGCAACATCATCAAATTCAAGGATTCACGATAATTAAGACTTATAGAAGTAAAAAAATGATCCCATGACATGGAAAACGAGCATAATAAAGTTACGGCTTTATCTTGATTCAAATTTTACTTCTATGCTTTCTAAGCTTTACCCAGGGGAGGAGTATTAAGGTATTCGGATGATCAATTATCGCCATTACCTTCCTTCATGCGCAAGGCATGCAAGCTAATAAACGGAAGAATCTATTGGTTAAGGATTTTGTCATGTACAACTTTCCAAGCTTTGTCCACAAACCACCAGTTTTCTCACGACATGATGTTAAACAAAACATCATCCGCCAAACACGATCGAATGTCGCTCGGTGCTCTTTCATCCAAATCACTCATTCATCTTCGGTCATGGTGTGAAATTTGTTTGGATTTTCCCCAGCAGTTACTACATGCCTTGTTGCCTGAGTAAATCATACATCTTCACTTTCCGGATCTCGAAGTTGTTTTTGCCATTGAACTTCTTGATCTCCGTAGGGCACTTTGATTTTCCATGTTGTGTCCTAAAAACAATCTCCGATTGCAACTTTTAATAAATGAAGTTTTTTTTGTATTTTTAAAAAATTCCCTTCACCTATAAAAAAGTCTTTCCCTTCTTACATATACGGAAATAGAATTTAATAATTGCAATTGATTTAAAAACACTACGATCCAAATTGATTTTACTTTAAAACACCACATAAATTGATATACAAATCGTTTATAAAACTTCAAATGCGATCACTTAAAAGAAAACTACAAAAAACCTTTGATAAATGATATGAGTTAATTGATCACCTTTTAAAATAAATTGAATTTTGAATAAACTTAAATAAACGGCATTTCACTAATCCATATGGCAATGATTTAGCATTTAAATAAATTGACTTTGCAAATCAATTTAATTTTCTTGCACTTATTTAATGGCATTCGACTCACCATTTATGAGCATGTGGATGCCTTTCAAATGAAATATCCATTTATCAACTCTCGGCTTCTCGCTCAACGGCCACGAATGCGAATTCGTTGACTTAACGATGTTCATCGACGACCACCATGCAATAACATCTTCTTTGCGGCACCCTTCTCAGGTTGACTCACGGCACTAATGGTTTCTGTCAAACTAGGAGGTAACTCCTCAAATAAGAATGTGTATTAGGTAAGAAGAATGTACATGCATTTATACATGGAGGTGAGGCTATTGGGATTCATCTCCCAATGACTCTTGGCCTTCACTTATTTCCTAATATTATTTATTATACAAAATTGAATATTCACACCCATCCCATAGGATTAGGTGTAAACATTCCCCCCTTTAATACGAAGGGATGTTGGTGAGCCCAAGCATCGATACGAACTTTTCAAACTTTTATCTTCCAAGTGCTTTGGTGAAGATATCGGCGGTTTGAGCATTTACGGAACAATGATGTAGATGGATGGTTTTGGCACGAACATGATGTCGAATTAGATGGTACTTTGTATTGATGTCCTTTGTTCGATCATGGAACTTTGGGTTCTTGGCGGACTTTATTGCGAAGTGTTGTCGATCATGAGTGGTGTGGAGATACATTTGTTTCATCGCAAATCTTCCCGGGATTTTCCCGAGCCACCGTTCCTTTGTTGCTTCCGCATTTCTTTGCCACATAATGCCTCGGTCGTAGGTCTGGGGAGCTTGTTGTTTGCGTGATCTCCATGAGATAGCTTCTGATCCAAGACTCATGGTGTAACCTGTAGTAGACACCCCTGTTTCTTTGTCGCCATCAAAGTACGAATCAGTGTCCAGATCAAGCTGAAGTCGCCTACTTGTGTGAATTTGAGTCCAAAGTCTTGAGTCCACTTCAAGTACCTTAACACTCTTTTGCAACGGACCAATGTCCTTCACAAGATTTTTGCATGAACCTTGAGAGGATTCCAACGGCAAATGAAATGTCGGGTACGAGGTGGTGGTCGAATGGAAGTAAGACTTCTATGTTTGTCTATACTTAGTTGCATCCTCAAATTCCTTCCCTTCAATCGATGTAGCTTCAAGTTTTGTTCCATTAGAGTGGTTAGAGGATTACAATCATCCATGCCAAATTTGTTCAAGAGATCTCCAATATACTTCTTTTGAGAAAGAAATATGAATTTAGGATGTTGAATTACTTCAATACCCAAATAGTAATGAACATGACCCAAATCAGTCATTTCAAAACCTTTCTTCAACTCTTTCTTTATGGATGCAATATAGCTCTCATTGTTTCCTATTATAAAAAGATCATCTACATATACCACAAGATATACAACTGTTTTTCCAACTTTCTTGACAAACAAAGTTGCATCATCAAGATCAAAATGTTTGAAGTCAAGTTTCAGAAGATGCTCGGTCAATTTCTCATACCAGGCTCATGGTGCTTGCTTGAGGCCATACAAGGATTTTATGAGTTTGCAAACTTTGTGTTCTTGACCCTTTACGACAAATCCTTCTGGCTGGGACATATAGACTTTCTCCTTTAGATCTCCATTCAAGAAGGTTGTTTTTACATCCATCTGATGGAATTTCCATCTATTCTAAGCTGCTAAGGCAAAGAGAGTCCGGATGGTGGTCCATTTTGCTATGGGAGGAAAAGTTTCTTCATAATCGACTCCTTCTTTTTGTGCGAATCCTTTTGCCACAAGCCTGGCCTTGTGCTTGTCAAGTGAGCCGTTTGCTTTGTACTTGTTCTTGTAGACCCACTTACATCCAATTGGTTTCATTCCCAAAGGCGGATCAACCAGCTTCCAAGTGCCATTCTTCATCAAGGCATCATACTCCTTCTGCATCGCTTCTTTCCATTCATCATGAGAAGCGGCTTGTTTGAAGGAAGTTGGTTCATGATCTGTAGACAAACTCAATTCACAGTTATAAGCAATATCCATATCAACAGGAGAATCAGAATTATCTACATCACCTTCGATTTGTTTAGTGGAACTTCTTGTTCCTGTTTTTCCAACCTCATCAGGATGAACATTCTCTAGTGTCTTTGTCAGCCATTTGGGAGGACCTTTCTGAGATGGCCCAGGCTAGTCATTTGACTGAGTTGGGATTGATTCAAGATTCAATCTCCCAATTCTGTCAATCACATCATCCAATGTGTCATCTGTGGTTGTTTCTTCATGTGGGGGAGAGTGTGGTTCAGGAAATGATTCCACAGTTTGATTCAATATCGGAATCCCCCCTTCAAGGTGTGGAATCACATTATCAAATTCTTTGAAAGAATTTGCATGTGTGAATCTATCCAGGCGATCAAGTTGCCGCTCAACAACCTTGTCACTCTTGGATGATTCAAGAAATATGACATCTCTTGCTATCACAAACTTCTTATTTGCTTCATCATAGAGACGATATCCTTTGGAGGTATTGGAGTACCCCAAGAAGATACATTTTCTGCTTATAGCACCAAGTTTGTTCCTTTGACCCTTGGGTATCAAGGCATAATAGGTGGACCCAAAGACCATGAAATGCTTTACCGAAGGAATGTGGCCATGCCACATTTCAAAAGGAGTTTTGTTTCTAATTGAACTTGAAGGACACCTATTCTTTATGTAAACAGCACATAGGCACACGCTATTTAGAACCATCAATTGCAATCTTGAAAAAATACCATAGAGCTAGACGATATTTAGTAGTTCATTCAGATTATCTTTTGACTACACAGTTCTGTTCCATTGAGATTACTCTTAACATAGTTGTTTGTGATGTTTTGTTATCATGGCAAAGATAATTTTCACATCCTTGGTTAAAGTGTAATGTCTTTCCAAGTACTTCGGTGCGTGAGAGCCAATATGAGTTTGTGCATCATTTTCAATCCATGCATGAAAATTCTTGAATGTTTGAAAAGCATCAGACTTTTTCTTCAATAAGTAAATCCAACACATTCTGGTGTAGTCATCAATAAATGTCATCATGTATTTATTTCCATTTGCAGAAGCAATAGGCATAGGGCCACATAAATCTGAATGAACAAGCTCAAGTTTTCTATGTGCTCTGGAGTGTGAACCATGAAATTGCTGTTTGCTATGCTTTCCTAGAATACAAGCATCACATTCCTTAGGTTTTCTAGGAATTGTAGGCAGTCCATTAACACCATTTTTCTTCAAAAAACGAAGGCTTTCATAGTTTAAGTGTCAAAATCTAGCATGCCATAAAAGACTTGATGGGAATGTACCTTCATCATGATGTGAACTGAATGCAAAGTTTTGAGCATGAGCAGATGAACCTTTCAACTTCAAGAGTCTCCCTTCTTCTATTCCCTCCATGACAAGTGAGTGATCTGATGCTTTTCTAACCTCTTCCTTGCCATCAAACAAGTGAATTGAGTGTCCTTGCTGCCGGATTTCGACCAGGGATAGCAAGTTTCTCTTCAACTTAGGGAGGTATAGAACCTCATGTAGGATATGATCTGGAAGACCAGGCAACTTAAGCCTGACTGTGCCAAGCCCTGATGGCTTGAGTTTGGATTTATCTATGAAATATACTGCTCCATCAAATTTTTCAGTGAATTCTTCAAAAAAATATTTTCTAAATGTCATGTGACATGTTGCTCCTGAATCTAGCAACCAATCATCTCTCCATGAAGTAAATGAAACATCAAATAGGTTTTCAGTTACTCCATTGTTACAATGTGCTAAAACATAGTGAGCGGATTCAGGTGCTTTACCTTTGTCTTTGTCATTAGTTTTACCTTTGTCTTGATTTCTTTGCTGCTCAATTTTCTCCCATGGTGTTCTGCATTTGGATGCATCATGTCCATCTCTATTGCAACGTGTGCAATGAAGATTGGATTTGTCAGCTTTTCTGCCCCCCCTTTCTGTGAAGTTTCTTCTTCCTCTTCCTCTTCTGCCACCTCTTCCTCTGGATGAATCTGGAGCATGACTCTTTTCTCTATGTGCCAATTATATAGCCTCTTCGGAAGATGAAGGGACTATCATCTTCCTAAAAGCTTTCTCTCTTTCTGCAAACTTTTTCTCAAGTGTATCAAAGGTGATATGCTCAAAGTTTCCACTTGCTTGCAAAGACTCAAGATAATGTGAGTAAGTCAGATATAATGCCTTAACATATGCTATGAGAGATATGTCCATTTTTACACCAGTTTTTTAATGTCATGCATTATAGATCTTACTTCTGAAGCTAAAGCAAGGGGATCATCATTCTTCATTTCAAGACTGAATAGCTTAATCATCAATTGAACATTTTCTAATTCTGAAAGTGAGTCATAGAGTTCTTTTAGCTTCTTCAAGGCATCATAGGCATTTGAGAATGATGAAATATGGCGACTCACCTCTTCACTTACGGAGGCTGCAATCAAGGCATAGGCCTTGCAGTTCTTATTTTCCCAAATGGCAAGCTCTTTTTCTGAAGTGGGCTTTGCTGGTGGATTTTCTTCTTGTCCTTCATAGATTCCTTTCCACAGCTCATTAAAAATGAGTGTGTGTTTAATATTCTGAGACCATTCAAGATATTTATCTTTGCCGGAGAGAACCACCCCAACAATAGAGATGAGAGAATGCATTAGATTGCTGGAAAAAAAAATATTCTGAAGAGGAAAAATTTCTGCTATAAAAACTTTCAACTCTTGAAATTTGCTCAATTAAAGGGGAAAAAACTCTTGCTGGAAAAATACTCTGAATTTAAAAAACTCTTTGCTAGAAAAAATGAATTTAAAAGGACACAAACCCTTTGCTAAAAATACTGATTCTACACCAAATTTTTTTTATTTTTTTTTTGTGTTTGAATAAGAATTGTATTTAAAGTATGGTTGGGGGGGTATATGACTAGGGAAGCGGTATTGAATATAATGAGGGGCGGTATTAAAAGTAGGCGGTATTATGGACAGCACTGGTAAGTATTATATATGAGGGAGGGTGGTATTAAAAGAGGTATCGATATTACAAATGGTAAGGTGGAGCGGTATTATATTGGTGCTGTATGACAGAGAAATATTTTATAAAACAAACAGCGTGATATATATATGGAGGGGTGGTGTTGCATATATGTGACAGTGTATATATGGACAGCATATGAATGGAGTGTATTGCATATGTGAATGGAGCGTATTGAATGGAGCATATTGCAGAGGCGGTAATATGGTGGCGGTAATATGGAGCGTATTGGACAGCGTATTGAATGGAGCGTATTGTGAAGGCATATGACTGTGGTATTATGGACAGCGTTAAATATACACAGAACATATTAAATATACAATGGATAGCACGAACGTATAACCACAGAACGTATTAAATATACAATGGAGGTGGTACTGTAAAAAGGTAAGCCAGCGCACAAACCAGGAGGCAGCGTTGATATCATAACCAGGAGGTTGCTGATAACATATGATAGCATTGTATTATAACATATGATAGCATTGTATTATAACATATGAGCGCTGTATTAAACCAGGATGCAACGTTGATAACATATGATAGCGCTGTATTATAACATATGAGGTGTTGTATTATAACATATGAGCTCATTCATAAGGCAGCAGCAGGCGTGGGATTTTAGAGAGTGATGGGGTGAGAAACGCAAAGTTAGGGTGTGGGGAGGGCCGAGAGGCCAGGTTGGGGAGTGTTATCAGTGAGGGTGCGCTGGTGTATGGAGAGATAGCAGTGAGGGCGGAGAGATAGCAGTGAGGAATGTGAATGAGAGAGGAGCGCTGGTCGATGAGGGAGATAGCGTAGTGAGGGAAGTGTGAGAGGTGTTGGGTAGGTGAGGGAGAAGTGAGGGCGTTACAAAAAAAACTGAAATGGAAGTGTGCAGCACTGTAGAATTGCAGAGTGGCAGGGGCTGCAATTTGCAGAATTTTAGGGTTTGCAGAATTACAGAATCTTTAGGAGCTGCAGGAGCTGCAAATGTCAGACCTGTGGATAATTGAAGAGAAAAAAAATATAGAATAACAGTATAGAAATTTAGGAGCAGCAAAAAAATATTAATAAAAACTGACTGAGCAAAGGAGAGGGAGTTACACCACAGGCAGAAATGCCAATGGTGGGACTGGCTCTGATACCATGTCAAACCAGGAGGTAACTCCTCAAATCAGAATGTGTTATTAGCTGAAGAATCTACATGCATTTATACATGGAGGTGAGGCTATTGGGATTCCTCTCCCAATGACTCTTGGCCTTCCTTATTTCCTACTATTATTTATTATACAAAAATAGATATCCACACCCATCCCATAGGATTAGGTTTCAACAGTTTTCTAGTTGGTTCTCATGTGCCTTTGGTAGTGGTTTTAGTTATTAGTTCCTAGAAGCCTTTGTTGGAAAAATGCTCTGGAAACCCGTCAGATAGTTATGGGTCGAGATACTAGTCATGGAATCCTTGGTTGGAAAAATACTCTAGAAGCCCTAGGTTGGTTGAGTTACTAGTCCTAGAAGACCTAGTTAGAAAAATGATGTAGAAGCCCTGTAAAAACTAGTGTTAATTTATTAGTGCTGTAAGACCTGGATGGAACAAACACTCGTTATCCCTAGAACAGTTTGGGTGGAGACCAATCCATGATGGTTGTGTTGTATGGTTGTGAGTTAGAATCATTGGTTGAGGGTTTAGGTGGTTTGGCCTTTATAAGCCCTAGCTTGGTTTTGATGGATTCAGTTTATGAGATCCCACATTTAAGCTTGGAATATGGCATGAGGGTGATTGTATGAAGAGATATTTGGTTCAACCATGTCTATGGTCAGGTGGACTGTGGAAGTCCTAGACTTGGTTGCATTTTTCTTATGGCACTAATATTTCTTTTCCTCTTGTATTGATGAGTAAATATGATTGTTATTTTGTGGCTTATATGGTTGTTCTATGCTTTCCATTTTTGTTGTTTTTATGTTTTTTATGATTGTGTTTTATGATGGTGATGATGTATGGCTCTCATTATGGTTTGATTCATAATTCATTGAACAATGTATTTATGCCTCAATAGATGATAATGCAGTTAATGTGATGAGGCAACAATGCTTCTTAACTATTCTTAGATAAGTATGAGACCCCTATGCTCATATATATTATTAAATTTGTAGATTACATATCGTGACATCTTTGATGAAATTCCTGTCATGGCTACTAGGGATATAGTCAAATCCTTGTTCGAATGTTTTCTTTTGCACTATTTTTTCACTGTTATATTTCATTTCTAAACTTGTCATTGAGTTCTAGGCAGTGACCTAGGCTCTGGGCCTCAAAAAGTGGCTCAAATTTGGAGGGTGCTAGCACAATTTTGTGGGAAACATCCCCCAGAAGTAGGCATGGATATGCCGAGGGAAATTCGAGATCCTCCCATACACACCCATGCTTATAGTGTGGGAGCGTCTCTAGGTTTAAAGGTACAAAACCTCAGTGGGACCTAGGGGATGGATACTTGAGTGGTTGGATTGGCTCCATGGATTTTTTTTGCTAATGTGGAAGGCTTTTTTGATGTGTTTACATCCATTCCACTTCCTTAAGTTCACCTAGGAGGTTGAATATGATCATATTAAATATTCATCACATGTTTACCTCGGTTTTTCGATGACTTGGGTAGATCTAGGAGGAGGGTGTTATAATTAAATTTTATCCATTGTAACAAATAAAATTTAGCACATTGATATATTACATCTTTAATTTTTTCCTTTTGTGAAGCTCTTATCATATCGAATAAATTTTATTGTAGTAGCTAATCAAATCTTCAAATTTTACCTTGTGTGGTGTGTCATGCGTACAAGACATTGACATGATACATGACAACTAAAATTTTTATTTGTTGGACTTATTTAGAATGTATTCATATTCTTTATGTTATTGCTTCATCTTTCTTCCATCTTCTTTACACTATTGGAAACTTACTTCCATATAGCATATCACATTATAATATTTTATGGTGAAATGTCATATCGCACAAAAATTATGTTGTGTATATGTTATATTCTTTGCATGACTAGCTCCATGTGTTGTACATTGCATTGAACGTAGTAAGGTGGAAGCTCCCCATACAAGGGTTCAAGGTAATGCCTCCAAAAAAAATTATGGGCTATTTTATTTTTGTTTTTTGTGGTTTTTGGCACACGACTTTTGCTAAAATTTGTTTTGTGGTGCATGGTAGGCTTTTATATGATTTTTTAGTTTTGTTTAAGGAACTATATTTGTATTCTAGTTCAGGTTAAATGGATTGGAGGTTAATGGATTTCATCAGATATATATTTTATAGTAATATTGTATATGAATTATTTATTGAAAAATCATATTGGTTTTACTAGTTTTGGGTTTCTAGGATAAAATATTTGTGTGTGTGTGTGTGCACGCACATGTGTTTTCTATTTAATATCTTATTTTTTTAATTAATAATATATTTGAAACAATTAATTGTACAAATTTAAAACCTACAACTATTTTCTTGTATTGAATGGTTCTCTCAGACTGTGAATGGATCATTAAATCATTGTATTACATTGCAAGAGGATTTCCTTCCATTTTGTGTATCACGCTACACATTTTTATGGTGCAACACATCTCATCATTGCAAAATTATTCCTTGTGAAATACCAAAAAAAATTATGTTTTCTTCAAAAAAATTCTAAGTATTCTTTCTTTAACCTATAGTATCTCTTCACAGCTTAGAAAACCTTATTCTCAGTGTATCACATCATAAATTTTTCAAGTGTGATCTACCACACCCCTTTAAATTTTTCTTCATCATATCGTCCTAAACTTTCCTATTGAATAATGTGATACATCACATTGAAATAAAATATTTGTGTGTGATATAATCCGTTCCAAAAAAAATAGAATTTATAAGTACCAAGTATATGCCTTTGTAATATGTAATATCCAAAAATGGGATTGCAGCAATACATGAACATAGAAATGTAAAAATATGAAAATATGAACATGACATAAGAGGGATCAATGTAAAACCATCATATTATTAATATATCAGTAGAAATATACAACAAGATCATGAAGTACAAGCCACCCAAGAAATGGGAACAAGTCTCCAATGAATAAAACAATCAGCACATGAGTTGTTGCAATTGTATAGAATGCCGGAGAGAAGTGACAGTGCTGTCTATAACAGTGTAGCTACTACTGAATACATGTATAAATATAATGTGGCTGATAGAAACAAATGAAAGGCCCAGCAATGAAGATGTGGGCTCTAATATAGGATTTCTATCCAACCCCGAAATGATTTCTAGAAATACGAAGAAACATACAATGTGAAAAATAACCCAGGGGTTAATGTGCCATTGCAAACTGGATCTGATATGAAATGAGGATATGGCAGATCTGAAATAATGATGTCCTCCTCCAATGGTATTTGTAATTAGAAGGATAATCCCTCTACTCAGAAATATACCCTCCTGATGAGGACAATGAACCCTCCCAACCAATGCCTCCAAAAATAACGCAGTTTAGGATGGAAGCCGCACTTTGAGGGATAGCATATGGTTGGTCTGATGCCAAATATGTAAAAATATGCCTGGGATTCCTTCTTTCTAATCCTCCAATGAGTAGACAACCTATCGATTAAAAAACAAGCTCAGAAATGACTCTAAGAGATCCTCCTTTGCTGCACCCTACAACACAACCTAGCTCTAAGCAGAAACTGTGTTGTAGCTGAAGGAGGTAGCTTGGAAAAAGTTTTGAAATGAGGAAATGTAACCCAAAGAACCTCTACTTCCCTGAGGATGAGTTAGGGATTCCTGACTAGGAACACCCTTGTGCTAAACAACACCGCAACCCTGCTAAACAACAAGAGGAAGCAAAGTCTAAAAAGAGCAATAGAAATGATAATAAAATAATGAATTAAAATGGTTGCTATCCTCTCCATATACAGCATGAGATCCTCTCCACATTTTTTCCCATCCATATTTTCCACCAAGCTCGTGCAAGTTGTCCTCCACTAGAACTGTGCTATCCATCAAGGACATTCAATGTATCTAGGTAGCGTTGTTGACTTGGTCAAAGTTGACTGAATCAACATGATTGAGCCCATGTTCATACCCAAAGGTGCTTAATCTAGTTGATTATTCTTCCTCCTTTTAGATTAGGAGTTTTTTTATTACTGTTAGAGGGACTTATGGGCCTCCCCACCCATTTATTTACCTACCTAATGATAAAACATCTATAATATTTCATTTAGCTTGGAGGCTAAAATTTTGGAATATTACAGTCCTCCCCTCCAAAATGTTGCTTGTTCTCAAGAAATTGTATAAGGAGAGAAAAATTCCTCCTCTCCTCCTCTTGTGGCCTCCTCATCAATAGTTCCCACAACTGATCAAAATAATTTGCAATAAACATGTCCTCCAATACTCCATCCCAAGCATGCAAAACCAAATGGCTCACATCATGCAAAGGTGGAAGGTGTAAGTGGAAACCTTCTTGCTATCCAATGGCCTCCTCAAGATTGTTATGACAAGAATAGGGGATCTCATCACCAAAGAGATACTCCCAAACCCATGCTATCATCCAAATGAAATGAGCCATTCTAGGTAGCTCATCAAAAGAATCCTCAACCTCGGGTGTATGCAATTTGTTGGGGCTACATGGAGAGATTAGATTTCCCCCTTCAAGTGGTTTCTCTCTCCACTTATGGTAAGTATGGGGTTGTTGCTTACCTTCAGTTGAAATGTCATGGCCTCAAAGATTGGCCCAAGTTACCCCACAAATCAAATCAGCCATGAAATGCCTCCTCCAAGAACATAAATTCTTCAAATGGCTCCTCCCATGTGAAGACAAGAAGTGTGGTGTGGAAATCATGGTTTGACGATTGTTTCTCCTAAAACATACAACATGTAAAGTAGGGAGAATCATACTCCCAATGGGCATCTCCAACTCATCTAGCACTCTCCAAACAAAGCTCCCCATAAACATAAGAGTATCAGCAAAATATGGAAGAAAAAACCAATGAAAGAAAGCTGACATATGACAATCGAAGAGTGGATCATAGTTCCTCACATGGAACCATCATAGTGCATCCGTTGCCTACATCAAAACAGGTAAGAAAATTTTCTTTCCCAGCCACTTGTTTTCTTCCACAATCATTCTATAAGATAGAAGCATGAAAGTACAATGTGGTGTCAATGGTGCACACCAAGAATCATCTGGCCTCACCCACAAACCACTGATAGAATGGCCAACATCAATGTTGTAAATGGCCTCAAGTAAAAGACAATACAATATACAAGAAGGAAATATCCTCATTGGTACAATATGCTGCTCACAAAAGGTAAAGGAATGAAAATCATGGTGCATAAGTGTACATCCTCTACTATGTACTTTGGGCCTTGAGCTGAAATGGCTCAACTGGAAAATTCTCCCTCACTCTCAATGAGTAGAGAAGTGGTTGTGCCAACATCTCCATCACCATGCGGGCTATGCATCTCTCCATATGTTGATGTATATCCTATTGGATGCCCTCCCAAGTGAACTCCTCCATCAATGAAATAAATGCATCAAGGTGCATGGAAAGAAAGTCCACATGTGTTGCATGCAGTAGCTTCCACTTGAGTTCAGAAACTCTAGTCAAGGAGGCTCTCCCCTAAGAATAGATGATCTCACCAACCACCATGTATCTATCATCACCATTCGGGTCATCAAGTATCATGCAAGCACCAAGATCCTTGGAGTACTCTACCAAAAGTTGAGACCTCCAATATGGATCAACCCTCCTAAGAGACAGTGCTAAAGATCTGAAATGTGAAGCTCCCAAACTGCTGCTGTCTTCTCCTTCGACATCCCTCATGCCAAATTCTTCCTCCAAAATTCTGCCATGCCCATTATGTAGCTGCTCATGCTAAAAAAGAATTAGGTATATTTGGAATTTGGCCTCCCATGAGAAGCTCCCATCCAAGAAGAATCTCCCAATCTTGGCCAATGCAATCATGTGTGGCCTTCATCTACTCCAATGTATGGAGGATTCCTTCCTCAAAGGAAGTACCCTCTATTTCTCCAAATCCATGGAGCAGATCCCTTTCACCATGAAGGTGACATCCTCCATCACTGTAGCAACTTCTATCAGCGCAACATATGTAGTGAGAGTGGGTAATGCAAAAAATTAAAGACTACCTCTCCCCTCATTGAGTCTATCCCAAACTCTCTGCATTGTACTGGATTCCTCCAAAGTATTCACCTATCCGGAATCGAAGAGTAGTGAACTAAATGATACAATTTCTCCCACCAACTCTAGATCTGGTCGCCTCCCAGGTGGAATGCCCCCATGTAGTGAGACAGCAAAATCTGAAGTGGATTGTATATATGTATGGATTGATTTGTCCCTCTCTTCACTGTACAATACAGTCTCCTTATTTTATGCATAAACCTCCCAGAATAGATAAGGGTGAATTCTCATCATCCCTTGATGCTGATCCTTCCTTCCTTCTCCTTCCATCTGGCAAGATTCACAACCCAAAATAACTGATGCATGCTCCTCTAGAATTTTGGTTTGGCTCCCACATGTTGGATCATTTGGAACTCCTTGGAAAGACATGAGGTATCCTCCAATGGAAGAAATGGCTCCCTTCCCATATCCATATGGTGATGGATCTTCTCCCAATGGTATAGCATTGTCAGATCTTCTCTTCTCATCCTCTTCTTCAATATGTGAGAATGCCTCATGATCAATGAGAGACCCTTGATCTTGGTCTTCTCTTGAAGGAGGTTTCTCCATATCTTAACCAATAGAAGAGGGTTTTCCAAAAGGTGGGGATATTTCCCTTAGAAAGCTACCATTCATTTTTTATCCCCTTCATCTGAAATATGGAATGAATTTGGTAAGATAGATCTCTCCAGCTCATGCAAAGGTTTTAATTTTTTGGGTTGCACAAGAGATGTTTTGCAATGTTTAGTGTCAAATATTTCCACGAATTCCTTAGTGAACCCAAAATAAGTATTCTTATTTGCATGATAAAATGAAGAAGAACTATTAAACCACCAACTATGGGCCATAACTTTTAGGTGTAGCATTGCTACTCTAATGGCCTCCTTTTCTGAAACTTGGTGTAGCTATAAATATGAATGTATCTCCTCCACCCAAGCTTTAGCTGTGAACTATGTTCATCCATCAAAGTTAGATAGAAAGATTCTACCTCCCTTGCTTCTATCATGGTTGCTGGATCTTCTATCTTCCTTGAGTTTGAAAAACCCTTAGAAGTCCAAGTGCTCTTTGAATCTCCATGATTGAGACTCATACTCTGAAGATAGACACTCAAGGTCTCCTCCCTTGGTGCATCTCCTTCCTCCATCCTTCTTGCAGTGAATGTGGGAAATAGACTATGCTATGGATCTGCATGTGTGGCTAAATGCTCACACCCATCATGTGAATATCTAGGGCTTGCTTCCCTTTCAAACCCTTTCAAGAATTTCTTACATTTGTCCCCTTTCATCTCCTTGAGATCTTCTTTTATATTCTTCATGGCTTGGAAAAGAAGTAGGGAGACCCCCTATTCCTTCATTTCTCCAAATAATGGAGTCATGCCTTTATTTCTTCTATGATTATTCTCTTTTATATGAGAATATTATCCTCCTATTGGCATAATGTCTTGGATGCACAGGCTGAGCCAAGATTATTCTTTGATACCACTGTAATATCCCAAAATGGGATTGCAGCAATACATGAACATAAAAATGTAAAAATATGAAAATTTGAACATGACATAAGGGGGATCAATGTATAGACATCATATTATTAAGATATCAACAAATATATAAAACAATATCATGAGGGAAAATCCACTCAAGCAATGGGAACAAGTCTCCAATGAACAAAACAATCAACACATGAGTTGTTGCAACTGTATAGAATGTCGGAGAGCAGTGATAGTGTTGTCTATAATAGTGTAGCTACTGTTTAATACATGTATAAATATAATGTGGTTGATAGAAACAAAATAAAGGCCCACCAATGAATATGTGGGCTCCAATACAAGATTTCTAGCCAACTCGAAAAGGATTGCTAGAAATGCCAAGAAACATACAATGCGAAAAATAACTCAGGGGTTAATGTGCTACTGAAAACTGGATCTGATATGAAACGAGGCTATGAAAGATCTGAAATAATGATGTCCTCCTCCAATGGTATTTCTAATTAGGAGGTTGATCCCTCTACTCATTAATAGACCCTCCTAATGAGCAAAATGAACCCTCGCAGCCAATGCCTCCAAAAATAACACAGTTTAGGATGGAAATTGTGTTGTGAGGGATAGAATATGGTTGGACTAATGCCAAAGATGTCAAAATATTTTGAGGAGTACTTTTTTCTGATCCTCCAATGAGTAGACAACCTCTTCACTAAAAAACAAGCTTAGAAATGACTCTAAGAGATCCTCATTTGCTGCACCCTGCAACACAACCCAGCTCTAAGCAGAAACTGTGTTGTAGCTGAAGGAGGTAGCTTGGCCAAAATGCCAGAATGAGCAAATTTAGCCCAGAGAACCTCTCCTTCCCTGAGGATGAAGTAGGGATTCTCGACCAGGAACACCCTTGTGCTAAATAGCACTCCAACCCTTCTAAACAGCAAGAGGAAGCAAATTCTAAAAAGACCAATAGAAATGATAATCAAAACATGAATGAAAATGGCTTCTATCCTCTCCATATATAGCATGAGAGCCTCTCCACATTGGGTCCCACCCATATTTTCCACCAAGCTCATGCAAATTTTCCTCCACTAGAACTGTGTTGTCCATCAAGGAGACTCAATGTATCTAGACAGTGCTATTGACATGGTCAAAGTTGGATGAGTTAACATGATCTAGCCCCTATTCATACCCAAAGGTGCTTAATCCAGTTTCTTATTCTTCCTCCTTTCACATTAGGAGTGTTTTTATTTCTACTCAAGAGACTTATGGGCCTCCCCACCCATTTATTTATTGACCTAATGATAAAACAACTATAATATTCCATTCCGCTTGGAGGCTAAAATTTTGGAATATTACATAGTAAAAATGTATCACATGAACATTCTTTTAATCTGAAACACATTGTATCACAACAAAATTACCTTTCTATGATGCAAAAAATCCTTCAAATCTTCAATATATTTTAAAAGTAAAAAATCCATTTTCTTGCATGAGAACAATGTATCACATAAAAATTTATTTCATTTAATACACAATATATATTTTATGATAGAAAAAAAAGAGTATTCTTCTTTTCAACACTTAGTCATTTTTCCGAAATTGAAACTCGTGATTATAGCAACTCTCGAGGAACTCACAATTTTTCCCTCTAAGCTAATCTTACCAATTCAACTTCCCAATAATCATTGGTGTGCATAAACTATGTTTTCCCTGTGCTATATAACATAATGAAAAATCAAATTTGGGGATTTTCTAATTGGAGGCTAATAAAAATCTATGCTTTCCCACAATGGACCAATGCAACCTTAGTGTTGTAACTTTCTACTATGATGCAATCCATAACACACACATAACTAAAAAAGGTGAAAATATTTCAATACCTTTAAAATATCAAATGCCTATAACATGAAAAGACTATTCATATAACTATGACTAATTTAAGAATGTGAATGAAAAATATTATCCATAAATAATATTCCAAAACACAATAAAATTTAGTAGTTAAACACAACATTTAAACATACATATACATAAGAACATTTATCTTTAAGGAAAACACCAACTGACTGAAAAAAAGGGATGGTCCTCCCAATCATAGGATTTTTTTCCATTTCTCTCAACATAAACATTCTTTGAACTGGGCTATGATTCCACAAGCAACAAATGCTCATAATATTGGATACTATCCACTCAAAAATAAATATCCACTCAATAGCCCAATATTCATATTACTAACTCTTATAACAATTCTTGTCGATCAGCTCTCTTTCTCCTCAACCTGAAAAAATCGAGGAATGAAATATGATCTTTTACCATAAAGTCACTTTGGCTATCCCTATTGGAAATACTAAGAGGGGAGTGAATCAATATTTCTTTTAAATTATTAATTTTACCAATTAGATCACTTATATTTAGAACACAAAATGAACAATGATGGAATAAATACTTTTATTATTTTTTTCTTTACAATAAGTAAAGTACAATAATGATATAGGGCTTCAACCCTAGATGAAGACTCCAATCTTCTAGGCTCCAACCTATATTGTGCCAAGCACCAACTTGGTCTTTCCAAGGCTCCAACCTTGTCAATTTGAGGCACCAAGCTCTAGGGCTCCAAACCTATCTCTCGTATAGGCACCGACTTGGTTTCTTGAGGACTCCAATCCTCTAGGGCTCCAACCCTATCTCCCAAGGCACTGACCTTGTTTCTATGAGGCTCCAACCTCTTGGGCTCCAACCCACAACTTCACTTCGTCAAAATATCTTTGGTTATTCTTCAAGACTCCCAAAGTCTTCTTCGGCGAGCTCTGACATTCTTCAGAAATTCCTTCACTTAGTCTCCACGTTACTTCATCAATGACAAGCTTGTTCTTCACATGAAGGTGTCACCATAGCTCTTAATGGTACCCAAATACTTCTTTTCAAGGTCACCTCATGATGACATCAACAATGCATCATAGTCTCCAATAGGCTTCTAGATGAATCTCCAAGGTCAGCTAAAAACTTCTCAACAAGATGTCTGCATAAAATTTCTTTCAAAGGTGTCTTTAATAATGTCTTGTCATCTATTCAAGGGTCTTCTTCAAGGGATTACTCGGTTTCTCTTCAAGGCCAACAAGAATTCTCTAAAACTCCTCTACAATCTTCTCCAATAGTTCTTTGGACAAGTATTCAAGGGAGATAACATTATCTTTCAAAGTTTCCTGAAAGCTGCTCCAACATGAGGCCCAAATCTGCTCTAAAGAACCCTCAAATTTTGTCCAAGATAGTATCAAAATCCAGCTCTAAAAATTCTTCTGCTCCACCAAGTCTATTTCTAAAGACTGAGGTAAGTCACCACATCACCATAGATGACTAGTATATACTATATACAAAAAATCAAGGTTTGTTCTCCTTCTAGTTTGATGCAAATTAGTCCTCTTCACTAGAGGTTGTCCTTCACAGGGTATTCAAACCTCGAAACTGCCTCCTAGCCACTGCAACTGCATTCCACTTGAGTTCTACTCCAATGTGCTTAAGTTCTGGGTTGTTTTTAGTCCTCCAAATAAATCTGCAACTCTTCACAAGTGAAGGCTACAGGTGAAGGTGTAATCAAAGAATCTGCAACCTACAAGACTGTCCACACTTCTTGTTTCCATAAATCTGAGCTATCAAATATGACAGTCCTTGTCTGAGATATATAAGTATGCACCTTGATATATCTGATCATAATTCACTCCCACGGGATATAACATTCCAAGCTTCAACTCAACTTTTTACAGCACTACACCTAAACAATTTTGAGATTTGGAGTGTATTTTTTTTCTCCACAGTTTGTTGTAGCATAGATAATAAAAATTGCTAAGATTGCTGCTCCTTTTAGGGATGTGGTTCAAAATAGGTCTTATACACAGACTTTAATCCCTTGTTTTCCCTTAACTTGACTTTGCAGAATTATCCCCCAAGCTGTTCACCCAATCTGCAACCTTTATCCTTCTTGTTCATGAGATATGAACTTGAACCTATAATGAATTCTTTGTTGATGGTTGGTCTGAAACAAGGAGAGTAATCACATATAAATACACCTAATTTTTTACCCTTCACCAAACAGATGCATCCTTAAGAAGGCCGACTTGTCCTAGAAAGTGATGTCGGCTCATTAGACCAAAAATTATGTATTAACTTAAAATGTCAATAACTCTCAAACCACTTGGAGTTTTGGGCTGACTAATAGCCCGTTAGAAAGATAAAATTATTCCCTTCAAGATGGCGTAGGTCTCTTGTTGAAATATTTCCTCTAAGTTTGGAAAAAATATTTTTCTTTGTGACTATCCTTAAATTATTTAGTGCAGAAAATGATCAGGACAATATGGCTTCTTTGTTTGGCTTCTCCGTTGTTTGTCTTCTCCATTATTTGGCTTCTTCATCATCATAGGAACATGTAATACATCCTTGTCATCATGATAGTGTCTAGCAATGTGTATCATCCATGTCATCACATAATTCTGCAGTGATATGTTATAGTGCAACATCATTAGGAGAAATTCAAAATAGTCTTCCAACCTTCAAATGATATCTTCCATGTTATCATCTATTCTTTCAACCTTCATAAAGTTCCATCACCAATTGTGTTCATTCATTTAGTGTATGTCATCATCAATTGTACGACTCCATATGTCATCAAAGGTTAAGGTCTAGATCATCAAGGCATATGCAACATTATAGCTACTTCAAGGACTTCTTAGGACTTCTTCATTAGTGGTTTGACATCTTCATGAGTTGAACTCTTCATTGATGGAATCCTTAGCACCTAGGGATTGCATGAGGTTCATTGACATCACAAGAATAATTTCCATCTCAACTATTGACATCAATGACAACCTTTATTAACAATCTCCCCCTTTGTCATTGATGGCAATATTCTTGCCCTTCAAAATTCTTTCCCACTTTGACATCAATGGCGACAGGGGTGCTCAAGTACTCCCCCTATCAAGTTGCTTTTGTTATCATATTTTCTTTGTCAATAATAGTTATTCATAGGAACAATGCTCCCCCTATCATGGTGCTCTTTTTTCTTGCAATGTGTTTCATGATAGATGTGTTTACATTTCTCCATGGATGAACCAACTCCCCCTACATGCACAAACTCTTCTAGCTTCTTTAGACAAGAAAGATTGTTGCCTTGTGATCAAGTGAAAGAAATCTTCACAATTTCATTATTTTATAAATTGGAGTTACTCCCGAGAGATGATTTGTCAAGATTGTCCAAGTGTGACTCATCATGTATTCCATAACACCTTTTCACGGAAGACTTCTGCAAGAATAGTCATGACTCACCAGCTCCCCCTAACAGTATGCATGGTCTCCTTTTTGGCAGAGTCTCATCATCAAACACTTGAAATTTCACATTTTCCACGGATGTCTTCATCAAATCAAAAATATGTGTTGTTGGCTAGAGTGTTCAAGAGACTTTCGAATCCAATTTTCTTCCTTCTCCATACTTGTGTAACTTTCTTCTCTGCCTTGGTTTTCAATGTTTTAGGGACCCATGTCAAGTTACAGTCATGAGACATATGTCCAATGTCTTGGAAATTGAAGAACTTCATCTTGTTCATGAATGAGGAATCATCACTTCTTTTTTAAAATTTGCTTGTAGAATATTGACGGGGATCATTATATTTGTCTTTGTCATATGCCCAAAAATCTTTTTCCATGTGCCCAAAGTTTGTACAAGAATATAAATAACCAAGAAATATACTTTGACACATGGGAGATGGTGTTTTCCTTGATGTACTTCTGAAGTCTTTTTTCCTTGGGATTCTTTGATGATATTCATTGACTTTTATATTCTTGACACCATTTACAATTCTCCTTGGAGTAGAATTTCTTCCACTGTTGTCTTGATTATTCTCCTTGCCTTTGCTTGAACTAGGAGCATCAACATTTATTTCTAGGTTCCTCACATCTTCATTGTTTGAAGCATTATCATTCTTTCTGGAGGATTCACCTGCATATCCAAGACCTGATTTATCAAGGAGACACCTTTGATGACTTACGATGTCATCTAGGGTTTGAGAGCTTTTCAAGTTCTTATTCAGCAAGCCAAATTCCCTTTTAAGAAAGACAATTTATCCTTTCAACTTTTCACAATCTTCATCTTTCATAATTGGTTTCTTCTTCATTTCTTCCATCATACTTGTTGCTTCATGTGCTTCGATTTTAAGGGAGATGATATTTGATTTCATTATGAAGACTTTTTCATTATCCTTTTCTAGACTGCTCTCCATATCTTCTTTTATTCTTGTAGCTTCACATGTTTCAACCTTGAAAATATTGATGTATGATTTTAGTTTCAAGATTTCATCATCCTTTTCTTCTAGTTGGCATATCATGGTTTTTCTCTCCTTTTCTACTTCATCAACTTGTCCTTCTATGAATGCCAAAGTTTCCATCACCTTCTCGGATCCCTGCACTTGTTTCCTTGCTTCTTCTAGTTGAGATCTAAGAGAGGAGACCTTTTCCTTGTATTGACCAATCTCTACTTCAAGATTGTTTAAGCTCTTAAGTCTTTGTTCAAGGAAGCTTGAAAAAGTTTCTTCCCTTTTATTTTCCTTATCCAATTGATTTTTCATAGATATGACTTATTCATGATGCTTTCTTTTGTTTTGATTAAATTCCTCTTTAGTTTTGGTGAGCTCCTAATCTCTTTCTTGTGCTTGAAGCTTGAAAAAGTCAAATTCCTTCCTTTTCTTGTCTTGATTACTATTTTGTGCTTTCTTCTTAAGTTCTTCATTTTCCTTTTTTAAACTGTTAATCTCTTCCATGGAAGCCATAAGTTTATTCAAGAGATCTTCTTCAAAGTCTTCCTTGTTCTCTTCATCTTCTAGGTCTTCTTTAGCCTTTTTGTCAACTCTCTTACCTTTAGCTTCCTTGATGTTTTCAAAATTTCCTTTATTGCTCTTGTATTATACTCCTTAAATTCTTCATCCATCGTGTCATTAGCAATCACCGATTTCCAAACTTGAATTCCTTGAGTCTTCAAGAAATTCCTCATTCTTGCCTCCCATATATCAAAATTTCGATTGAACAATGGAGCCTTCGCAAATTGATTGACTTCAATTTCAATGGTTGAGGAAGACACATCTTTAGGAGGATTGGATACTTTCTTCCTTGGCTTTTCCATTTGTGTTCAAATGATCAACCTTAAAGTTGTTAGGCTTTGGGTGAAGGTACTAGCTCCGATACCAATTGTTGGAAATACTGAGAGGGGGGTGAATTAGTATTTCTTTTCAATTATTAATTTTACCAGTTAGATCACTTATATTTAGAACACAAAATGAAAAATGATGGAATAGATACTTTTATTAATTTATTCTTTATAATAAGTAAAGTACAATAATGATATAGGACTCCAACCCTAGATGAAGACTCCAATCTTCCAAGATCCAACCTGTATTGTGCCAAGCACCGACTTGGTCTTTCCAAGGCTCCAACCTTGTCAATTTGAGGCACCAACCTCTAGGGCTCAAACCCTATCTCATGTACAGGCTCCAACCTGGTTTCTTGAGGACTCCAATCCTCTAGGGCTCCAACCATATCTCCCAAGGCACCGACCTTGTCTCTATGTGGATCCAACCTCTTGGGCTCCAATCTGCAACTTCACTTCGTCAATATCTTTGCTTATTCTTCACGGCTCCCAAATTCTTCTTCAACGAGCCCTGACAATCTTCAGAAATTCCTTCACTGAGTCTCATGGTTACTTCATCAATGACAACCTTGTTCTTCACATGAAGGTGTCAGCACAACTCTTCATGGTACCCAAATACTTCTTTTCAAGGCCACCTCATGATGACATCATCAATGCATCATAGTCTCCAATAGGCTTGTAGATGACTCTCCAAGGTCAGCTAAAAACTTCTCAACAAGATGTCCGCATAAAATGTCCTTCAAAGGTGTCTTTAATAATGTATTGTCATGTGTTCAAGGGTCTTCTTTAAGGAATTACTCGGTTACTCTTCAAGGTCAAAAATACATCTCTAAAACTCCTCTACAATCTACTCCAATAGTCCTTTGTACAAGTCTTCAAAGGAGATAACATTATATTTCAAAGTTGCCTGAAAACTGCTCCAACATGAGGCCCAAAGTTGCTCTAAAGAGCCCCCAAATTTTGTCCAATATAGTATCAAAATCCAGCTCTAAAAATTCTGTTGCTCCACCAAGTCGATTTCTAAGGACTGAGGTAAGTCACCACATCACCATAGGTGACTAGTATATACTATATACAACAAATCAAGGTTTTTTCTCCTTCTAGTTTGATGCAAATTATTCCTCTTCACTGGAGGTTGTCCTTCACAGGGTATTCAAACCTTCAAATTGCCTTCTAGCCACTGCAACTTCCTTCAACTTGAGTGTTTCTCCAATGTGCTTAATTTCTAGGTTGTTTTTAGTCCTCCAAATAAATTTGCAACTCTTCACAAGTGAAGGCTACCAGTGAAGGTGTAATCAAAGAATCTGCAACCTACATGACTATCCACACTTCTTGTTTCCAGAAATCTGAGCTATCAAATATGACTGTCCTTGTCCGAGATATATAGGTCTGCACCGTGATATATCTGAGGATAAGTCACTCCCACGAGACTTATAACATTTTGAGCTTCAACTCAACCTTTTACAATACTACACCTAAACAATTCTGAGATTTTAAGTGTATTTTTTTCTCCACAGTTTGCTGTAGCATAGATAATCAACAATGTTGAGATTGCTGCTCCTTTTAGGGTTGCGGCTCAAAATAGGTCTTATACACAGACTTTAATCCCTCGTTGTCCCTTAACTTGAATTTGCAGAATTATTTTCCAAGCTATTCACCCAATCCACAACCTTTATCCTTCTTGTTCATGAGACATGAACTTGAACCTGTAATGAATGATTTGCTGATGGTTGGTCCAAAACAAGGAGAGTAATCACATATAAATGCACCTAATTTTCGACCCTTCACCGAACAGATGCATCCTTAAGTAGGTCGACTTGTCATAGAAAGTGATGTCGACTCATTGGACCAGAAATAATGTATTAACTTAAAAATTAAATAACTCTCAAACCACTTGGAGTTTTGGGCAAAGTAATAGCTCGTTAGAAATATAAAATTATTCTCTTCAAGATGGTGTAGGTTCCATGTTGAAATATTTTCTCTAAGGTTGGAAAAAATATTTTTCTTTGTGACTGTCCTTAAATTATTTAGTGCAGAAAAAGATCAAGACAGCATGGCTTCTTTGTTTTCCTTCTCCATTGTTTGTCTTCTCCATTATTTGGCTTCTTCATCATCATAGGAACATGTAAGACATCCTTTTCATCATGATAGTGTCCAGCAATGTGTATCATCCATGTTGTCACATAATTGTGCAGTGATATGTTATAGTGCAGCATCATTAGGAGAACTTCAAAATAGTCTTCCAACCTTCAAATTATATCTTCCACGTTATCATCTATTATTTTAACCTTCATCTAGTGCCATCACAAATTGTGGTCATTCATTTAGGGTATGACATCATCAATTGTACGACTCCATATTTCATTAAAGGTTAAGGTCTAGATCATCAAGGCATATGAAACATTATATCTTGTTTAAGGACTTTTTAGGACTTCTTCATTAGTGGTTTGGCATCTTCATGGGTTGACTTCTTCATTGATGGCATCCTTAGCACCTATGGATTGCATGAGGTTCATTGGCATCAAAAGAATATTTTCCATCTCAACTATTGACATCAATGACAACCTTTATTAACAATACCACTTCCATCTCGGCATCTAGTATAAGTTGGAAAAGATATATTTGAATATGTAATTCAGGAATATCAGTTATAATTAAAAGTTCGCATTGCTCACAAAATCATATCCAAAATATTGTAAGTGATTCCTTAATAAAATATCTCTCCCAAGCATGCCATCCTCTTTTTTGGCAAAAAATATAGCCCCTCTGATCGATTCTTTTATACATTCTATGTTATGTATCAAGATAAAAATAGCATAGAAACATAAGAAAATATAGATCAACAACTAGATAATAAGCCAGTTCGAGGGAGTGACCTCCCTTTACATCACATAAATTAACAATTCTTGGATGATTCAAATGAAAAAACCTCCTTACTATATATAGGATTCTAAATGGTTAAAACATAATTATTTCCTACATTACAATAATAATGTAAGGGTGCAACAATAAAAATTGTGGGCTTCTTGATGAGTCTCATCAATAGGTATATCTTGAAGATCATTATGCTATCCTCTAGCCTTAAAACTATCTTTTTCTCACATTAATTCATATTTTTGGTTATAATATGCTTATTAAGAAGAGTAAAAGGTGTTTGTCATAGTATTTTTCCTAATGTGGTTTAATTGAAGGAAAAAGAAGCATTTTTGAGGAATTTACTTTGCAAGGGTCTAATGGAGACAAAAAAGAGAGAATCTAGGGGGTTTTTCCATCTTCTTAACTCCCTAACTTACATTGAGATGACAACATCCTCTCTTAGAAGTTTGAATTCTTTGACAGTCAAGTAACTCAAAGTGAAAGTGAGGCTCAAGAGGGACCAAATCCATAATTTCCGAAATCAAGGAGGAAATCACTCCTATTTCCAAGGGAGTTGTTATAAGATACCCTTTTTCATAAATAAAAAATATGAAAAACTCATTAGGATTCGAAGTTTTTATTCAACTAGGAGTAGTTATTGAACCCAGGGATTGGCATTGTCATTTTTAAATTTCATGTTATGTATGAGACTACTATTTTCTGATAATGAGAAGTTGGTTATTAAGTTGCATCTGGGATAGTTTCAATGGGTTGAGACCCTTTGGTTTGGACCCAACCTAGAGCCTTTGTTCCCTATTTTGAATTTTTGTTTTGTTCTTTGTTTCACTTATTTCACATCTTTCTTTCATTTTAATAGAGGTTATAAAGCTATGAATACATGTGATTTCAGGTTTCCCTATCACCTCTCTTATTGAAGAATGGTTGGAAATATTTACAATCTGAGTATAAAAACATCGTGTTTATGATTTCTTGGAAATAGAGAAATTTTAGTTTTCCTTCTTTATATTTACATTTTGAAACTTATATTTTAGTGTAGTGAATAAAATAGTTTTGTGGCATATAACAGATATTATTTAAATTCAATTCATATTTTCAATCATAGTTTATACCACTTTGTTAATGATCAATGGACATATGTATGTGGCTAGTTTCAAGGTCATGTTGATATGAAGGGGAGGGAACCTATTACATCTTCATTTTAGACTTATTCATCTTCTCTTTTTATCCCTTAATTATGCTCCCAAAACTATGGTTCCACAGTCACTCTGCCTACGAAATTAAGGACACTCTAGGATTTCACTATGGTGCAAGTAAGACCTTTGAGAGGTCCTGAGCTTGGCTAGGAGGATTCCCCAACCTTCATTCACTCCCCCCTACATTCATCCACCTATTTATGCCCTAAAGACACCATCTCCACCATAAAAATGCTCTCGGAACCCCACCTATAGCATTATATGTCCTCCTGTACCAATAGAGGACCTCCTCTAGGAGCACCTGTAGGAGGCATTTAGAACCACTTTCCTTCACCTGTTATTCTCTCCACTTAAATATTATCCCATTCAAGATGAATAATGACACCAAGTTGTGATTTGATTATCAAGAGAAGCTCCTAGACCACTCCAACCACCTCTTTTCCTCACTGCAAAAAAAAAGTAGAATTACTTTTTTTCAGTCAAAAGCATGATACAAGTTAGACTTATGATTTTCAAGCAAGTGTGAAGTAGATAATTAATACATGCAAATAGGTTACTGATTTCATGAATTATGCAGGATAGTTTAGCTTTACATTTTCAAATATATTATCCCTTTCTATTTCATGTAATGTTAATTAGCATCTACAAGTTGAACAAATTTCATTTTCACTTTCATAATTAGAATAAATTTCCAATTTTTCTTTCATCAACAAGTTTTCACTATATGTAAGTAGGAGGAATGGTCTTTGAACACCTTCATCTAATGTCATGAATGAGTGTGGCATGAGAAGAATCTAACCGATTGTGCATATATCTCTGTCACCGCTAAGTTAATATGAACCCCAGGTTGACAATCTAAATTGAGAAGCCCTTGGGAGTTGCAACACTCTTGGTGCAATACTAGGGCTCACTACATTTTGGTGTCGTTTTCGAGGAGATGTCTAGGTAGGTGTTGTTTTTTCTTAAGAATTGTTTTATATTTTGCATTCAATCTTATTGATTCGAAAATATGAAAAATAAAAATAAAAATATTTCATGCCTCATAGGAGTAGGGATAACCAAGGAAAAGTATTACCAAAATCATACACACCCTCAATCAATCAACCTTCATTCTATTTTGGTGACTGTGAACTTCCCTCTCTGACTACAGGGGAGGTAAAAGACCCTTTAGGTGAGCAACCTGAAAATTTTTAAGAACCTATTGGGGAAGAAGAAGAACCCACTTCACCTACCCAACCTATGGCTGAAAACAGGAACAATGAGATTTTCCCCTTTAGAGAAACCAAGAGAGAGGAAAAAATTAAGAATATAAGCCTTGTTTCCCTTCCACACTTCCATGGTCTAACCTATGAGGATCGTGACACCTTCATGTTTGAATTTGTTTTTGTTTGTAGGAACTATGACTATGCCTCTAATGAGAAGAAGCTAAATTTGTTCTCCTATACCCTTAAATGTGTAGCCTTGCACTGGTTTATGGGTATTCCTGGGGGAAGCATCACTACCTGCGCTCAAATGTAGCAAGCGTTCAATAGAAAGTACAAGGACTACTGTAGGTCCAAATAAGCTAAGGAATAAATATTTAGGATGACTTTTGGACTTGATGAATCCTTAGAGGATTATGAGGAAAGATTTCAACTCAATTATAGGAGGGCCAATTGTACCATTGATCCTGTGTCACTTAAGATAGTTCTTCTATGACGGATTAGTGAGGATGTGATGGAAACAATCAACTGATATCTGGAGGATATATCTACCAATTACCTTATGATGAAATTAAAATTTTATTCAAGAATCACTCTACGGTTGCTAGGAAAAAGGGTAGGGCTATTCAAGGCTTGGTCAGTTCATCTCCCTCCATAGCATGCATTAAGAATGAGATAAGGAACATGTTGGAGGATTTCAAGAGTGAATTTCTTCATACCTATGCATTGGAAATTGATACCATGAAAATATGATGAATGAAAGAGGAAGGAGAGATGACATTATCTATTTTATGCCCTAGATGCCTTAAAATACACTCCAGGAATGAATTCCCATTGAATTTCATAGAAGTATTCCTAGTCTGTGAAGAGAATCATGAAAAAAACAAATGCCCCTCTTTGGCAAGCCTAAAATTTATATACCAAGGGGAAGAAGGCAAGTTATAGAAACTTTTCTTCATTACTCAAAGAAGGCCTCATGGACCTCAACCATATCAACATGGAATGCAAGGTGCTCATTACTCTTATTACAATCCAACTCAGAATGAACCTTTCCAACCCTAGTTCCCTTACACTCATCCATCATGGTCCACACCTCCTTCTTTGATTCATGCTCCTCCATATCCTCTTCAATCTGTTAACCATCATTTTAAGCCATATCCTCCCCAATCTTCTCAATGTGGCAACCCATCACAAGGGTGGAGGCCTCAAATAAACCGGCCTCTTGCTATACTGCCTCCACCACAAACTCAACCACAAATTACTCATCCTACTCCACCTAAGCAGCCTAAAATGTCTACTCAATCCAATACAAACCCAAAAAATAAGCAGACATAACAGGTCTACAATGGAGAGACATTCTATCCTTCTTGTGTTATGGATATCCAAGATATAAACCTTCGGTCTGGGAAGTTCTCCCAGATAATAATCCACCTTCTCCACCTGAACAACTTGAAGAAGAGAAGGATGAAAATGATCCTCGATTCAATCCACCTCCCTTTCCTAAAAGGTTGATCCACCCTATCCAACACACCCTAGAAGAGGCTGGACTTATGCGAGAGTTGAAGAATGTGTGTGTCAAGATACCCCTTCTCCAGGGCATTAAATATCTTCCCATATATAATAATCTTATCAAGGAAAAATGTTTCAAAAATCCTAGGAGAATAAAAAGAGATACCTCTACCATCAATGTAGCTGGGAAATTATCTAATCTGATGCTTGGGAGGGTGATGTTCCCAAAATACCTAGACCCTGGTAGCCCAGTAGTGGATGTGCACATTAATGGAATTACAGTCCCTAATACCCTGATTGATCTTGGGGCTGCAATCAATGTGATGCCTAGGGAAACCATGCCGAAGCTAAATCTCCAAGGGGATGTGAGGAAGACCAACAAAGTGATGTAGCTTGTAGACAGATTCATAGTAGCTCCTGAGGGAATTGTTGGAGATTTCATGCTCTCCATTGACTCCTAGGAGTATCCTACTGATTACGTAGTTATCGAGCCCAAAACAAGATTTGATTTCTATCCTCTCATATTATGAAGACCATGGTTGGCCACTAATTATTCCTACATTTTTTGTAGGGTTGTTAACATGACTATTAAGAATGGGCATTTTTCAAAAAAACTATTGTTGTATCCTATTACTCAGGCTTCTATTAAACATGAATTACCCTTATGGTTAGAGGTTGATGAAGAGGATGAATTGTATCACAAAATCCCCTACCCAATATGCACTCTAGATAGTATTATAGGAGGAGGGAAACCTAATGAAGATGGCCTCATTGACCATATATTACAGAACCAACCTCCCACTACCATACCAATTGATGAACCGATGAAAGAATTTGGGAGTAGTCCTTGGAATGAATTATGCTCGGTTGACTTAATTCCATAACATGTCAATATTGTAGAGTTTGGCCCATTCAGAAGTTTAAATATCAACCCATCTCTCTCAACAAAAAAATAATAACAATTGTGTAATATATTGAGGAAACACCTAGATGATTTTTCTTGGGATTATAGGAAATGAAAGGGGTGCATCCCTCGATTTGTGCGCACCATATTTACATCAAATATGGATGAAAAAATGTATGCCAACCTCATAGGAATCTGATCCAAACTCTAGAGGACATTGTGAAGGAAGAATTACGAAAGTTATTATATGCAGGGTTCGTATACCCCATTTCAGATAGTGAGTGGGTGTCCCCTCTAGTTTTAGTCCCAAATAATAATGGAAAGTGGAGGATATATGTTGACCATAGAGAAATTAGTCCCAAATAATAATGGAAAGTGGAGGATATATGTTGACCATAGAGAAATTAACAAGGGCATAATGAAATACCAGTTTCCCTTACCCTTCAGTTACCATGTCCTAGATGGTCTTGTAGGAAATAATTTTTTTTCCTTCTTGGATGGATTTAGTGGATGAAATCAGATCCAAGTCATCCATAAGTACAAAGACAAGACCAAATTTACATGAACCTGAAGTGATTTTTCCTATATATTTCTTCCATTCAATTTTTGAAATTCCCTAATACTTTTCAAATGGTATTTTTAAGTATCTTTTTTGAACTTGTTCATGACTCTGTTGAGATATACATGGATGATGTCACTCCTTATGGGTGTTACTTCCGGGAAGCGCTCTCGAATATATGCAAACTCCTGTATAAATGTATTGAAATGAATCTCTCATTGAGCCCTAAGAAATGTGATTTTTTTATGAGTGCAGGGATTGTCCTTAGCCATTCCATATCCAAGGAAGGGATACAGGTAAACCCAAAAAAGGTTTCCATCATCAAAAAGGTCCCTATCCCTTAAAAGAAAAGAGATGACAGGATTTTCTTGGCATTAGTTGGGTATTATAGAAGGTTTATCAAATATTTTAGTAAAGTGGCTTCACATTTGTTTCAATTACTTGCCAAAGATTTAGATTTTTTTGGGGAAAGAAAACATCAAGAGGCCCTTGAAGTGTTGAAAAAAAACTTAACCACTTGACCCCATCCTTAGGGGTCCCAAATCGACATTTCCTTTCCATATCCACACTAATGTATTAGATCCATTTGTGTTGTTATCCTTAGGACAAGTAGAAGATAATTTGTCTTATGCTATCTATTTCATTAGTAAGAATATGTTTAAATATGAGTTGAATTACATTTTCAGTGAAAAAGATCCCTTAGTTGTAGTACATTCTTTAACAACTTTGCACATTATATCAATGGGTCTAAAAAACAAAATTCATATTGAACATGCAACCATTAAGTATTTAATTAATAAGCATGATGTCAATGTCAGGATAATTAGATGGTTGTTATTTTTACAACATTTTGATTTGAATATTATTGATAAAGAAGGGAAACAAAATGTGGTTACACGTTTCCTCCAAGAAAAACATTGCCTACATATAATGAGATGGTGAATGATCAACTTCCAGATGAATGGCTCTTTTCCATATCACTGATTTATCCTTCGTTTGATGACATATTTAACTACTTGGTTGCCGGGAAGTTCCATCCTAATCTATCATCCAAGGAGAAAAACAAGATTGTAAGGAAAATTCCTCCTTCCACTTGGATAGGGGGAAATATTTTCATATTGGGACCAGATTAGATCTTGAGGATGTGTAAGGGAAGAATAGGTATTTGAAATCCTCTTAGCATACCATGATGGAAATTGTGGGGTTCATTTTATTTCTAAGAGGGAAGCCTTTAAATTTCTAAAGGATGGTTACTATTGGCCCACTCTACATCAATATGCATGGAGATACACCACAAAGTGTGATAAGTGCCAAAGGATAGGAAAAACCACACCCAGTGATGAAATAACCTGACAACCTCAAATGGCCTTAAACCATTTGATAATTGGGACATGGATGTAATTGGGCCAATTGATCCACCATCGAGACACAAGAAGTATATCATTGTGTGTATTGATTACTTGAAAAAGTGGTTTGAGACAAATATAGTTAAATAAAAAACTGAGCAGCTCATTTTTTAAGAGAAAACATATTCTACAAGTTTGGGTATCCAAGAGATCTAGTCACCGATCAAGGATCAAAATTCACATCAAGTCTAATTGAACATCTCATGAGGCAACACCATATCAAGCAAAAGACATCCATTGACTATCCCCCTCAAGAAAATGGCAAAGTAGAGGTAATAAAAAGAGAATTGGAAAGCATTCTAACTAAGGTTGTCAGCAGCAACATGAAATATTGGCCATATAGACTAGTGGAGGGCACTTGGGCCTACAACACCACTTGGAAAACTACCACTAGGTTCATTCTGTATGATTCTATTTATGGGAACAAGGATTTTCTTTCTATTTATTTTTAATATAAAACTTTAAGGATGGTCGCTTAGTTGGACTTAGACTTCACCACAACACAACAAGAAAGTTTCTCCAACTTAATGGCTTAGATGAGTTCAGCATGAAAGCTCTCCTACACAATGAGGTCATATAGTTGCAAATAAGGATTTTTCATGACAAACATATCAGGGAAAATACTTTTCAAGAAGGAGATTGGGAATTGTTATATGATTCTAGTTTCAAGGATTTTAAGGGAAATATAACGACAAGATACTTGGATCCATATCTAGTAGAGAAGTGTCATGAAAATGGATCTATCCATATCAGTACCATTGATGAGGAATGTAGTCCCCTGCTTGTAAATGTGTATATGTTGAAGCTATATAGAATACCTCTGTCCAAGGAAGAATTTATCAGTTTAGTCAGCAGATAATTAAATGTGATTGGAATATTCATAGCTTCCAGTGCACAATATTTCTAAAATAAAGTGAAAAAAATAAAAAAAGAAGAAGAAGAAGTCCTAGATGAAAACTATTATGAGGCATCTAAGGCCAAATCTAGGGTTGAAAACCTCCCTAAGGCATCCCAAGGGTTAAAAAAAAGGGGAAGAAAATAAAATTAAAATACCCCCAGTTGAAAACCTCCTCTGAGTCACATATGTTAGGAATGTAGGTTGAAAACCTCTACAGAGGAATGTTATTTGTCTTAAAAATGATAAAAGAAAAAAAAAATAGAAAAGAGGAGAACAAGAAGGGAGCTCTTACATGATTTCTTCTATAGTCCTTCTTATGTTGTAGGACTACAAACAATTGGCAGATTTTATGGCTACACGACAAATCCTACAATTTTCTATCAATAGATCCATCCACACAGCTCATATCCACAATATCCACTCACATCCCATCTCTCTCCACCATAAAATAAATAAGAAACTGAAATTTTACCTCGTCGCTGTGATGCTATAGTAGGAACCTGTATTGCTATAGGAGGTCTTGTAATGCTACAAGAGGGGCTTGTGAGGCTCTAGGAAGGGGATCAAATGGGAAGAATAGAATAGAAGGCCATGTTTCCTGTAGGAAATGATAAATGGGGTCCTCCAATGATTTCTTCATCACCCATCCATTCCATTTATCCAAAATTTGCTCAAAATTTCCACTTTGTCATACCTCTAAAAAAACACAGAAACCCATGCTTTCTTTTCCTCCAAAATCTACACCACATCCTCATGACTTTATCCATGTCCTCATGCCTATCATCTATTCCCATCAACACTAACATTCAAGATCAAGACTTAAACAGAGGATTAAAGGACTAGTACAGGGAGAAACCTCTTCCTACAGCAGCCTGTGTAGTGACAACAGAAATCCTTAAGATCCTTTTTTTCCACCCACATAAAGAATTATGTAGTGATGTATGTAAAAAATAAGGGAAATATCATCTTTAAGAAGGGATTCCACCAGTAGAAACAACTTATACATCAGGGACACACCTACACACACAACAAATTTATTAGTCAAGGTATCATCAAGTTATGAGGATGTGCACAAGAAACAAGTGAAAGAGTGAGCTCCCTGTAAGTTCATGATGTTATATGTCATAGCTATAACATGAAACCATATCCAACAATTTTATTCATAGGTAGGCTCACGTATCAGAACCTTCACCTCCTCCTTATGCATAAAATGACTAAAATCTGTAATGATCAAGAAAGGAGTTTTAATAAGTTAGAGTTGGCCAGTGAACTTGGCCACCCTCGACTAGTAAACTTAAGTTTGTATTAGTGACCCATGAAACTTGGAGATTTCAAATAAATGTGAGGTTTTGTTCACGAGGAGTGGGTTGATAATCAAAAGGAAGCAGGAAATGATTACAAATATTGGGGACAATGGTCGAAAAAAAATAAATCGTGTACATGCCATGTCACCAAAGCACTCTGAGCCTTTATGAAAAAGAGAATATCATTTATTGGCCTCAACTAATTCATTTGAACCATTTCTCATTTCCAAAATAAAACAATTATAGGAAGAACGAGCTATTTCTATTGGACCACCTAGGGTGCCACCGATAAGTTTTGAACCCTATCTATGGGTGCTAGAGGGGGAAGTTATAGGAAGGCTTGAGATGCTACAGGAGGGACAAGAAGAAGATACAGGAGAAATTGAAAGGGGAAAAGGGAGCCATAGTGGGAAGAAATTTCCTCCAAACCATCATACACATATAGAGTTGTTTTGAAAATAAGTATGTGACATCCTCCTTCCTTGTTTTTCCATCCACTTGCATGAGAATTCTGCGTAAAATTCATACCTGTATTAGACAATTAATTCATAGGAGGTCTTTTTGGAAATTCTTGTAGATATAGTAATGGATAGAGATTTTGTTTTGATTTAAATTCTAGCATCATCGTACCTCATTGATACAAAGGAATTTAACATTGTTTCCACAACTGAGATTGCTTTAAAAAAATTGAATTCCACACTTATGTAAGACCAAGGAGGGACAATGGAAGGAATGGGGGGAGGATTTAATAGAAGAGAACCCACATAGAACAAAATGATTCACAAACACCCTCCTATAGTGAAAATATTTATAAGACATCAATGGTTGGGTTTCTTTGAATTGTTAAAAGGGTATGACGATGATCTCACTAATGAATTTTCCATGGCATTACATTCTCAAGGAGAAGATAGTGCCGCTAATGTTGTAAGAGGTTTGGCCACATATATAAGTACTAAAAACATAAGTAGAGTGACCACCTTACTCGATAGAAATTGGTGGAGAAAAGAAGACAAGGAAGTGAGTGTCATAGCTAGGGAAAATTTCTTCATTTTGAAAGAGAAACTTCTAGAAGACAAAAGTGAAGTAAGAAGTGAAATCCCACCTTACCCCTTGGTTGAGGTGTCTTATAATATCCTAAAATATATATTTTGTGAATGGATATTGAGTGTAGTATATTCCTACCATTTCATATTTCTCCATGAGTTAAGATTGAAGGCAAAATTACCTCTCCCTCAAAGAGTTATTCTTTCCCATTTCTTCCTACAATGAATCATTGAGATGACCCAGAAGGTGACGGATGGAAAGCACCAACAATTATATCACCATGGCCTCATAAAATTAATTATGATATATTCTTTGAGCCACTTAAGGAACCTTATCCTATGGAATGATTTTTTGGATATAGACAGGGAAAATTTCTTTGAAACCCAAGTCATGACACCTGGTGAAACACCAACCTCTAGTAATGGAGGTAACGAAGGAAAAACAGAGGAAGGAGGAGGAGGAAAAAAATAGGAAGAGGAGGCAAAAGAAATAGTAGAAGGAGAAGAAGAAATTAAAGGATAAGAGAGGAATAAACAATTATAAGGAACAATAAACCTTAAGGAGACTTATAAACCCCAGGAAGCCTAGAAACAACCACATAAGACAAGTCCCTCTCTAGTAGATATTGAACAAGAAGTACCTGCAAAATTAGATACATTGGGAAAACCTATCAAGCCCAAGAGGAGGCAACCAAGTCAAGGTCCCCTATATTTTAAAACAAGGAAGAGTACAAGAATTAGGTAGGGGAAACCACAAACTCTTACAAGGGTGCCTATAATTATTGATGAATCACTAAGTAAAAAGGAAGAAGTAGAACTAAGTGAGGGAAATTTTGAGGAGGTCACATGTAGCATATATGGGTAGGCCCATCACTATGGTAGTGACCTTCAAGAAACCCAAGTCAAAATATTCCTTTGAGAAAGAATAAAAAGAGGAGCTACAAGAGAAACATGGGTTGATACTGGAGGAATAAGGGATGCTACAAGATAAGAAAAAGGAGTTATAGGAAGAAGAAACCACATCAAAATCATTTGAAAATGGAATCTAAGAGATTCAAGGTCTTCATTTACAACCCAAATTGGATTCCTACTACAAATTCATTGAAGGAGGAAGTATTATCCCTAAAACATTTGTATTCCCACTCCTCTATGAGCTGGAGGTAGAGATAGGAGGAACACATAGGTGGATGAAAATTGCTAAATCTAATAATATAGAATATGTGGGCCTCGTGAAGAATAAACTCAATGGAATGGGTAAGGAATTGTGTGATTTGGAACTAATGGATTATTTTATGAAGGAGAATCTACATGTATAAAACAAAAGGTTGAAAGAGAAGCTTCAAGAGGAATAAACACAACTTGCCACCATGTAAAGTCTCTCTATGGAAGTCGTAAAATAAAAAAAAACCATAAAAATCCTATTCTCTCTTCCTCAATGAATAGTGGTTGTAGTTCCAAATAAAAAATCTATCACAATATGGGTATCTTCCTTTTCAAGACTATAGGCAATTTATTCATTTTTTCAAACAAACTAGTTGGAAGACATGACAAAGCTAGCTGAATTCTATATGCAAAATTTCATTCTGACAAATCTGAATTTTTGGGATCCCATTTTAAGATTTTGAGACGTGAATCTAATGTCCTTAGCATCTTGGTTGACTCAGGAAGATGCAAGGGATGAGGAAGTAAAAAAGGTAATGAAAAAATAGGATGAGACCTTGTATATGAGAGCATATCTAGTGAGCCCTAAGGATGTCATCAAAAATCATAACCTCATCCTCCTTTGATTTTTCTTTAGCACCCAAGTACATTAATACACGGGAGAAATCCATTCTGCACTTTGAGGACTCTTTTAGAATGTTGGGAATAGAAAATATGCAAGCTTGATAGAGAAGATGGCATGCCTTACCCCACAGTCTACGAATCAGAGAATATTACTCTCATGAAAGGCTAAGGAATGCCTTGGAGAGAACACCATTGTACAAGAGAGTCATGTAAAGGATAAATATCAATTGGATAAGACTCAAACTCAGTCCAACCTTGATGTTAGGCTTACAAGAGGGAACAAACCATATATAATACCATATGGTGTGGACTGAGATAAAGACAAATGTAGCTTTTTCCCCACCATAATGCACATTGTTATTTTCAATATTTTTAGACTTCCTCCAGTGATCAAACATGCTCTTACAAAGTGATTTTAAGGTGTCAAGGTCAAATTTTGTCATTTCAGTGAGTCTTCAAGTAAAATTTGGTCACTAGGTATTAGGTCTAGGGTTTGTTAACACTCCTTTCAAAGTTGTCCAAATGTCAGTTCATGTCACCATTCAGCTGAGTGTACCATCATTCAGAGGGTTGTCATCATTATTTCAAGTTCCACTGGGTCATTTTACACCTTGTTCATGCTTCAGTTGTGCCTAGGTAAGGTTCATTTCCCTCTCCTAGGGTTTTGAAGGTAAATTCTCTTAGATGGTCAAATCATCAGCAAAACTTTTATCCTGATGTTCATACACCTTCCCCTATCCTTAATGTACCTTATTAAACACTTCCCATCATTGATATCCCTCAAATTCCTCATTTTCGCACAAACCCTAGTTTCTTGCTACAACTTGATAATTTTCTAGGCTAGGCCTGTGTTTTGCCCTTTTGGACACCTTCCCCTCTCTCAATATTTGAAATTCCACTTTCCCCTGCTTCCTAACATCCCTCCCTACTTCCGAAAATTTTCTCAAGAATTTAGAAGCCCCTTATCCCCTTCATTTCATTTCATTTCAACAAATCCCCTGTTCCACACACCCGGATAGGTTTTACTCCAGTGATGTTTCTGAGCAAGAAAAGATGAATTTTGGAAAAGTGAGAGCGGTTTTTGTCCAAAATAGGCCAAGGAATAAAAATTTCCTTCAATTTTTACACAGGTTTCATGGTTTTAGAGAAATTTTAAAAATACAGTTGCCTCAGGAGAATTGATACACCTCTGAGGTGACCTTGGGAAAATCAAGCTTTATCCTAGCTTGGTTGGAAAAATGACTTGCTTGATGAGTTAAATGATAACTAGACAAAAATATATTTCCAATGAGATATCATGAGCTCAATTTGGAGTTGACGAAGACCTTCAAAAGTTGACTGCAACAGCACTCTGCCTTAAGATAGCCTCATTTTTCACATTTTGACCAGTCTTGGGAGATTTGATTTTTGACAGGGAAAATGAACTCAAAATTGAAAAATTCTAGTTGGGTTGGAAATAAGACTGAATAATATTTCCAACGAGCTATCCTTCACCCAATTTGGACACCGGGAAGGTCTCCAAAACTCTCCTGCAAAAAGGTGTGGCGCTTTGGGTTTATGGCGCGGCGCATAGAGCTGCAAGCCATTTTCACCACAAATTCATCTAGATTCTCACTTTACTTGGTTTCATCTGGTCCAAAGTAATTCAAAAAACTCTTCAAATTCCAATTAAAGTGTGTCTTAAAAATTTTATGGTGGTTTAGTGTGTAAAATCTCAAACCCTACCTCTTTGCAATTTTTCTCAAAAACAATTACCTAGGGTTTGTATTTATGTTATCGCTACCAATTCTATTCCATCACGCCCTAATTATTTCACTCCTTCATTCATTCTTCACTTTCATCCACTCATTCCCTAATTCCCATATTCCAAAAATTCCCTCATTCCCATATCCTAAATCCCACTATCCCAAACCCTACACTCCCTAAACCCTACTCACGTCCCTAAAACTCTTACTCCCATCCCTAAACTTTGTTCACACATACATTTTTACACTCTCTTCCATACACTACCCATTTCACTCCTCCACCATATTTTCACACTGTTATCCACAAAACCATCCATGTACAACCACATTTTTCAAAACCAAAGGAAAGCAATGGAAAGAGACAGTGATCATGGGTATGAGCAAGAGATTGAAACATGACCGGGAAAATTGGCTCGAGAGAGAAAACTTACACTTGGGAAAGGATGCTAGAGAAGGCCAACAAAGATAAAAATATGTTGAGGCACATGGCCAACCATTATTGGGTGAGAAACCATGTGTGCAAAGCAAGAATCAAGATTTTGAAGGTCAACTTGAAGAAGGCCTCAAAGCGGCGGAAAAGGCATGATAGACTTTAGATCTTAGCTGAGGCTTCCTTGGCCTAGCATAAAAATTAATGGAGGACATTCAGCCCAAATTTCAAAAAATTTGGGACACTTTTTGCAAATTTTGAATTTTTGGCCTAAAAACAGACTTTTCTGCTCTATGCGTCGCGCCACCTGACGCACGCTTTCGATAGGGGACTCATTTTGATGCAAAATCAACATTTTTGGATTTTTCATGGAAAAATATGCATGCCTACCAATGGCCAAGAAATTTTGACAGGTTTTGGGCTTCCAAAAGGATCAAAAACACCCCAAAAATGACCTTTCTGCCCCTTTTTTGACACACAGGAAGCAGTGTTGGGAGAAATCAGTTTTGGAGAGGTAAATGAAGGAAAAATTCAAAAATTCCACTTGTTTTGGAAATTAGACAGGAAGACCTTTCCAGCAAGCCCACTTGGAGAAAATTTTGACACCAAGAAGGCCTCCAAAGCCAGCTGCAAATAGGCGCGACGCATAGGGAAATCAGGCGCGGCGCATTGGAGAATTTTACTCATTTTTGGTCAAAAACTCTGTTTTTCGCCTAGCTTTTTTACAGTTTGACATTTTCCTTCTAGTTTTAAAACTCATGATGTAATTAAATGGAACATGATGTATTTTTATGTAATTTTGCTAAATTTTCACTCATAGAGGTAGATTCATCCATCAAAGGGTAATTTGCAACTGAATGAATCAGTTTCCTAGTTTTTAGAGGCAAGTTGTTCCACTGCCTACTTTCTAGTTCTCAGTTTAGATTCTGTTGGAACAGCTCCTAAACTTATGAGCTTGAACCCTAGAGGCTGGGATGAGTTATTTTTTGTCTATATCTTGTGATTTTTCAATCATTAACAGAGGTTGGACTTTTGGGAATGCTTTGAGCATCATTGTACATTCATCTCTACAGTTTGTCAAAGGAATAGACCAGGGTTTGCAGCACTCTTTGGGATTCATGTGGAATTTTGCTTTGATAGTGTGTTTCTCTCTGTAAATGTAAGTCTACTGGTTTTTTATGTATACCATTTTCTCTCTTATTTCTTCTTAACTTAAACAAACAAGGATAAAGGTATAATTCATTAAAATTTGCAGTGCTCTACCTAGGGTTTGTTTAATTTTCTATGTTTTTAGCATTTTGAAGAGGATTCCTGAAGGTTTCTTGCCCTCTTCAACTCGTCACCTGTCTCAGCTCTCCATTTCTTTCAAATTGAAGTTTCAAATCAATTGCCTACCTTACCTCATTCAGATCTCTGCAAAACTGAGCCTCATTCCCCAGACCCAAATTTTCCTTTCATCTTGAGCCAACAAAATATCATTTAAAATCAATCAAGCTCCTTTGCAGACATACCTAGCCTAGAATCAGCTTTCATTTAAGTCATCTCAAGCCTCATTGATCATTTTTTGCTGTGATTGACAAGGAGAGAACCCTCTCCCGATCTAGTAGGGCTAGCTAGCAGGTTAAGCATGGTTTGATGTTACCCTAGATTCTGCCTTTCTCAGCATGAGGTAGATTTAGGCCTAACACACACCATCTAAGATGTTTTGGGATGTCAGAGAGGCTACCAGGGACATGAATGAGCTTCACATGATGTTTAAGTTTCTGAGAGAATGAACAACACCTTTAGCAGTGGGTGATGATGAGTCCCATCAATAGGTATATCTTGAATATTATTATTCTATTGTCCAATCTTAAAACTAGAATTTTCTCACATTAATTCACATTTTTTGTTATAATATGCTTAGTAATAAGAGTAAAAGGTGTTTTTCATAATATGTTTCCTAATGTGTTTTAATACATTCACGGTTCAACCTTATCTGAAGTGCATTATCCATCTCCTGTAGTCGGTATTCATTTGTTGTGCAAACAAAGAGTGCAGGAAAAATAAGATTTTTTTTAGCATTTTTTATGCATGGGATTGATGGAGATAACCATGAGAAAATCTAGGGGGTTTTTCCACCTCCTTAACTCCCTAAATCATCTTGATATCAGAACATACTCTCTGACATGTTTGAATTCATTAACATTCGAGTAACACATGTAGAAAATCTCTAACACAACTATGATACCATGTATAAATTACGCCAGTGGATTCAATCCGATCATGCAATGTGCTAAAACAGGATACAGAATCCTTGTACAATATTTGCGGAATATAAAGCACAATCGCTCAATCACATGTGTGTAAGAGAAAGAAGTAAATAAATCATGCAACACAAGATTTTCCTGAGGAAAGAAAATTCTCAAAACCTCTCCATATTTATTGTATAATCAACAAAGAAATCATGAAATGATACAATGTATTTTTTATCATCACAACCTCATACATTCTATCAATTTCTTCACCGTGATCTAGGAAAAATTGGACAAACAGATAGCCAATTATCAGCCTACCCTCATCCTACCCTGCTTACGCAATCCCTAGAGAGCTAAACCCCTATGAAATAAGAAATTCATCCTTCTGATATTATGAGATTCATCATGGGATTCATGTGGTTATATAACTGCATCTGGGTTATTTGCTAAAAATACAACTGATAGTTTACTTGCCTTGAACCTTTTTCGCCATTGGGTCTCCACCAAAATTAACATGCATGCAGCTATAAATAGTGAATCATCAGTTACTTGGTAGATCACTACTGGTGAATTAAATGTATTTTAATTAACTTGATCTTCCACTAGCTCATCAAACAGTTAGAACTAGTTAAACTGATTTTAGCTCAATCAGTGTGAGTTAATTGATCCCACTCACACTAAACTAGTGCTACATTTGAAAATAGACCCTTTTAATAATAGAATCACTCTAGAGGCCTATTATTTGACCCTCAACCTGAAATTCTTGAGATAACTAAGTCTATTACACTGAGTTAACTATTACAAGTTATATGAGATAATATTACAAATAATTTTCCAATTTATTTTAAAATTGGTTGCACATTAATGTCTCACTAGGATCCACCACTGTGTGACCTTTGATCGAACACAATTGTGTGTGTTGTTTCTAGATACCAATTTCACTGTTTATTGTTGAAAATTTCAACTTTCCCTCTCAACAAGAAAGGAATCAATTTGTCCTGGTCCAGTACCTTTGGAATGTTATGCATGCAACACTTCCTAGTGTTTTTTGCACATGCAACTCTCCTGAAACTGAATAGCCTCCAAACATCTGAATCAATATAATGCATCTGTCATTAGAGTCTTCTGACTACTGATAGCTACTGCACATTTCTACTAGACTCTCTGCACTGCTAACATCCACATCCATGCACTCGACACTGCTTCCAACTCTAATTTTCACTCTAGTATCTGACACCTGTCACTCTGATTTCTGTCATCATGACATCGAATAGCATCAGTCTAACTGATCCTTCCTGCTACTATTGTACTATGGGCTCCTCATTGACAGATTCAATCCATGAGGCACACCATATCAATAGATGTTGCCCAAATTTCTTCTTGGTATTAATTCTACACATCGCCCCACCTCACACCTGGAGGTATAGCTCCATGTACTCCCTCTATCCATATGGCTCGAAAATTCCCCCTCCTAGAGGTCTCTGCTTGAGTGGAATCTTCCACTTGGTCTCCTCTCTACTCCTACTTCTCCAATTGTGGTTGCTCCACAAACTTATAAGACTGCTATTGAGGCTACAAGTTGAGAGATAATTACTCCCTCTCAACCACCAAGTCATTAACCATTTCTTTTCTCCTCGAAGCCTTACATGCATCCTCAACCTCGAGAGCATAAAATTCCTTGACTCTTGATTTGATCTGCTTCACCTATCTCGTGGTTGTGTGTTTAAGTAACACCTTTCCTTTTCTAAACATCATCTCATAGCCACGGTATTTTAATACCGCTACAAAGAAAAGATTCTTCCTTAGGCCTAGAACATAAAAAACATTTTCTAGTCTGAGAGGGGAGCCATAATCTCTCTAAAAGGTAACTGTGCCTATCCCAGTTACACTATCCCTCTTATCATCTCCAAACTCTATGTTCTGTTGGAGGTCCTTCTCCTCAAATTCACTGAAGAGATCTCTATTCCCATTCATATGGAATGAGGAATTGTTGTCTAGATACCACACGCATCCCATTACAGTGTTGACCATGGATGTAATGAGAGTAAAATCAAGCTCGAACTATGAAGCCAATCCTTCACTCATTACAACTGCAGACTCCTTCTTGCTTTCCTTCTTCTATGGAAAATTCAAAGCATAGTGCCCATCCTTGTGACAATGAAAACATCTGATCTTGGACAAGTCTCTCTGGCCCTCTTTTCCCTAGGAATTCTTTCTGTTGACTTTCTTTCCTTTTTTGACTTGCGCACATTGTAATTGTCCCATTGTCCCAAAAATTTATAAAAAAAGAGTTGATTTTAAATCGATGATATCTCCCTTATTCGAGCTCTGATTCGACCGATTTTGTTTTTCAATTTGGGTATTTTTTTGCAAGGAATCTAAATATGCTATCTTTTTCGAAAATTTTTCATCCAAATTTTCAAATATTCTCTGCAAACTCGTCGCCCAAAAAATTAATGCTCTAATACCATGTAGAAAATATCTAACATAGCTCTGATACCATGTAGAAATTACATAAATGGATTCAATCCAATCATGCAATTTACTAAAAAAAAATATTGAATCCTTCTACAATGTTTTTGGAATATAAAACATGATCGCTAAATCACATGCAAGTAAGAGAAAGAAGTAAATCAATCACACAACACAAGATTTTCTTGGGGAAAGAAACTTCTCAACACCCTCCATATTTATTGTATAATCAACCAAGGAATCATGAAACAATACAATGTATATGTGATCACCACAACCTCATACACTCTACCAATTGCTTCACCTTGATCTAGGAAAAATTTTACAAACCTATAGCCAATTATCAGCCTACCCTTATCCTACCCTGCTTACGCAATCCCTAGAGAATTAAACCCCTATTAAATAGGAAATTAAGTCTTCCTTGATTGTGAAATTCATCATGGGATTCCTGTGGTTATATTAACTGCATCTAAGTCATTTTCTAAAAATACAACTGATATTTTACTTGCCTTGAACCTTTGTCTCAACTAGTTCTCCACCAGAATTAGCATGCATGCAACTATAAATATGAATAATGAGTTACTTGGTAGATCACTACTAGTGAATTAAATCTATTTTAATTCACTTGATCTTCCACTAGCTCATTGAACAGTTAGAACTAGTTAAAACTATTTTAACTCAACTAATGTGAGTTAACTGATCCCACTCACAGTACACTAGTGGTACAACTGAAACTAGACCTTGTTAATAATAGAATCACTCTACAGGCCTATCCTTTGACCCTCAACTCGAAATTATTGAGCTAAATAATTCTATTACACTTAGTTAACTATTACAAGTTATTATGAGAGAATATTACAATCAATTTTCTAATTTATTTAAAAATTCGTGTCACACTAATTTGTCACTAGGATCCATCACTGTGTGACCTATGATGCAACACATGTGTGTGTGTTTTTTTTGGATACCAATTTCACTGTTTCTTGTTGAAATTTCAACACTCACTCTCAAGAAGAAAGGAATCAATCTGTCCCAATCTGGTACCTTTGGAATGTTATGCATGCAACACTTCCTAGTGTTGTTTGCAGATGTAACTCTCCTAAAACTGAAGAACCTCTAAACAACTCAATTATTATAATGCATATTTTATCAGAGTATTCTGACTAATGCTATCTATTGCACATGTCTACTCAACTCTCTGCATTGCTGACATCCACATTCATGCACTCTACACTCCTACCAACTCTGATCTGCACTCCACTATCCAACACCTGCCACTTAGATTTCTGTCATCCTGACATCTGACAACATCAATCTAATTGATCCTTCCTGCTACTATTTTACTATGGGCTCCTCGTAGCCAGGTTCGATCCATGAGACACACCATCTCAATGGACCCTGCCCTAATTTCTTCTTGGGATTAATTCTACACATTGCCCCACCTCACACCTGGAGGTATAGCTCCATGTACTCCCTCTACCCATATCGCTCGAAGATTTCCCCTCCTAGAGGTCTCTGCTTGAGTAGAATCTTCCACTCCATCTCCTCTCTAGTTCTCCAAATGTGGTTGTTGCACAAACTTCTAAGACTGCTACTGAGGTTGCATGTTGAGAGCAGGGAAAATTTTAGGGGAAAATTTTAGCCCAAAGGCGAATTTTAAGGGATTTTAAATTTTAATAGGGAAAATTTTTTATATAAACCAATTTTATATAGTTTGATAAAGTTAGCCCAATAAATATTTTAAAAATAATTAAATATTAAATATTAGCCCACCAAAAAAAGGGCGCATAAAACTGGAAAAATAAAATTCTCCCCCGATTCTCTTTGGTTGAAGCATATTTCCATGGCGTTCGTTTGTATTTACAGGGTCGGAGGGAGGGGTTAGAGTTATTCACCCCATTTTTTCACTGGTTTGGAGAGGTGGCTGGGGCTTTGTGCACACCGATCTTCTTGCTAGCTGAGCGAGGCCGACCCTCTTTTGTTCGTTAGGGCCCTCCCATAGTTTGTATATAACAGAGATACACTTCAAAAGAAATGGTGTTGTGGGAGATAACACTCGCCACAACCTACATGCTCGACCTCAAGCATATGTACAGGCTAACTCTCAGACTCCAACGCCGACTAATAACATAGAGGCACCCCGCTTTTTTCCATTTTGTTCAACGGTATGCACCTTCCTTCCCTTTCTCGAATAAATAATCCATCAAAATCTTAATGATAGCTATGCATCATAAGCCTTCTTGAATTAGCCTTCATTGTGGTCCTCAATGCTCAGGGTAAAGAATTTGGCATCACAATTTTGAATTCATAGTCTGCCCTATGTATGTCTAATTGCTGTAGGAAATGAAATATACATATCACAGAATGATGAAAAGCTACCATGAGGGCATACTATACTGGGTTTTTTCAAATGTATCTGGTTGTCAAGGTGGAGATCCCATTGCCATTAATCTAGGCCGGCATAACCAATGTAGTAATCAAACAGAAGAGGGGATCCTTGTGGGATTTTGCTGAAACTTAGCCAGTCATTACCAGCCATAATTCCACCAAATTGTGGGCATAGTGCATGTTGAAAAACCATTAAATTTGTTTGATGCTTGCTTGACTCATTTTATTTGCCTCTCTGGGAAACATCGGTAACCGGGAATATCTGGATCCTTAGATCCTTCTGCCTTTATAAACAGGCTTTTATATGAAGTGTCCGATAAACCTTGATAGTACTTGTGGTCAAAATCGGGCGACCTATGTCATAGAGATGAAAGCAACTCTAATGAGATCCTTTAGATAGTCCAATGGGTTCATTTGATTTGCCTTTGCTATGCTCTGTTGGATGCATTTTCATGTACTCGGCTAGTAGCTTTGATGTCTAATGCCTTGTTTTCATTATGTAAATGTTTTGTCAATGCTTTATCATCCATTTTGTGATTAAAAGTTAAATGTTGTTGTTCTTGTTCTCTAACTCATTGATGTATTAAAAGTGTCAATTTATCTTGAATATTTTGATTATAGTGAAACGACAGCTCATAGAGTCTCTTGAAAACCAAGTAGCTTTTCAAATTTTCTCACTGAGTGTGATGGGTGTGGTTTCAGTTGGTGTGAAAGCCATTTTCAGAAATGGAATGTGCTTTTGTATGGTTATTTTGTTTGACATCCAATTGATAGTTTTTGGTTGTAGTTAGTTTCATTCATATTTTGATTGGAAAGATTTTGAAAAATTATAATGATGAGTCTTTTTTTCTTATTTGATTTGTCAAATGCATTGCCTTTTTGAAACTGAAGAGAATTTTGAATTAAAAGTGCATTGCAAGCCCATTGTACATATTGGGCCTTTCCTCCAAAGTTCACATAATTGTTTGCCAGACTAAGTAGTAGTCTGATACCATACTTTCTGGCTTGAAAGACCACAAAGTCCAGAGCCTGAACCAAAACAACCCCAAAAATTAGATTAAAACAAACAATGCTAGCAGATACAGACACCCAAAAGCAAAATCTCTTGAAAAAAAATGGGTTGAGGTCCTGAAGGCTTGATTTAATGCAGCCCCCATGCACAAACCTGAAATACTTGTTCATCATATACACCATGAAAAATCTTCAATTCCTTGTACTGGCCATCATTGAAGGCCCAAGTCCTAGCAACATTAAGCCTAAGAGCTGCAGCTTGTTGAAAAACAGAGGTAACTTTATTTCTCTGTGTTAGATCCGTTTCCACAGTCATTAACCAGTAAGAGTTGATACAAACACACTTTGATTGCTTGTGCAATCACCATAACTTCCATTTTGTAACCCTGACTCTGTTATCTTATGGTCACCACCAACTTACAAAACCTAAGAAGGAAAAAGGTAATAATACCAAGAAAAACTCATTAGATACATTATACCATAAATCTTGATGACTCAATTTATATGATTCTACTAGAATTTTAATTACCTTTCCAAATGGTGCAAGATTAGAGGGAAAAATAATGATGTCAAGTATGGAAAGCATGTGCAAAGCCTCAAAGGAAACAGATAAGTCCAAAGGCAAACCGGGAGCTGCTGGAAAAAGTGGGTAGAAGCTGTTCACAGTACTACAAATTTACATCCACGAAGTTGATATTTACTATAAAGATAAATAAATATATAAATTCAATTTGACAGCTTCTCATTGGATTTATTCCCAGCATCTTACAACCTATTGAAATTTGTATCAAAATTAGAAACAGTACTTCAGGGACATGCCTACGCTGGCTTAGAATGTGAGTTGAAAGCCTTGCAAGCTGATCATTTGAGCTTTGTTCTGGAATCCAGGAGATTTATTCACTACTAAGGTGTCTTAGGACATCGACTGTGTAAATTCCAATGGTAATCTACATCATGTAATAGATTTTACTCCAGGAGAAGCAAACCAAATGTTCATAAACTCACTTTCTATGCACAAAGATTCTCGCAGTAATAAATGTAAGAAACATCCAGTGAAAGAATGTTTCATGCTAACCTCATCCAAGCAGAAAAGCCCTAGATTTGCAACACAATTTATCTGCATATATGTTTAGTGATTTTCTTCAAGTAAAATTGATGAACAATGAAAACAAACACAAAATTTTCACATGAAACAAAGATGCCAAAAAAATGAATTCAATGGAATATTGGCATACCTGATGAGTAGGATCAAAAGCATGAACATTGAATGGTGGTTGCATGAACATTCAACAGATATGTCAAGACTTAGCATTATGCATAAGACATCATTTCAAATGTTGAAAACATAATAATTGAAAACATTAAGTCTTGAGGATAAAAATTGTTTTCTAGGAAAGACAGAATTATCTGATATCAAGATACATGTGGAAATAAATAATCATGATAAGCATCACGTGTAGATGGAACAAGGACAACATGTGCACTAGGTCCCATCTCTTCAAAATAATATCGTAACTACACCAATAATGCATTAGAATAAAGACTTTATTAATGATTTTGTTGAATTTGGGCAGACTAACTTATGTGAATTGAAAGCACGGTAATTACAGACCCTTGCACAAACTTCCTCCTGGAATATTTCCTCATAGAACCTACCTACTATTCCACTTTTTATCTGTGGATGCTCTGAAACAACAAAAGGACCCATCTGCAAGAAACAAAAAGAAATAAAAAATGGTTCCTCAGTCAAAAGTTCACCATGGATTCACAAGGTAAAATGTATCAAAATTTGCAACTTGCAAGTTGACCCCAAATTGAGTTCTTATGCATGGCACATACCAAAGGAATATTATTAACTTGGTTTTTATTGGCATAAACAAGAAGCTCTGCTAACGGTTGAAATGTTAAGTTGTATATAGTGGTGAAGGGACCTGTAGCAATCAACTACAAGAAGGAAATTTCAAATAATTAAAAATTTACTCACTGACATGTAGAGCTGCTAACATGATCTCTTTGAAATTAGGGGGAAAAAAAAGAACTACTGAACTTGTGAAAGAATGAACAAAAAGTGGAATTCACTCAATGGTTTTATTTGCAAGAATGAAGCATTGCACAACAATAGTAAAGATTTTTTTAGGCATGTTTCAATACATTGAGAGGGGCCATACTGTTAGAAAATCACTCGAAAAGGAGAAAATATTGTACCTGCAAATATATGATTAATGATGAATGATTGTGTTATGAATTGGAATTCACATTTACAGATAACAGCAATTGCAACCATAGATATAATAGCTGTAAACAACAAATAAAAGGTGGTTGTAGTTACCATTGAAATAGTTTTTCCAGTTCTAGGCAATGGTTTCATCTGTGGTGCCTGATCCATTGTTATTCACTTTGTTGAAGGGGCATCCTGATCTCGTGGATGCACAAAATTTGAAAGAGGAAATGAATCAATTACCCTTGATGCGACTAGACAGTGCCCATTGGGATTGTGACCTTCAACTCCAATCACCTGGACAAAATTCTACAAAATTAGTCATGCTCCTTTGTCCAAAGCTCACAAACACATTGACTGCCAGATGTTAAAAATCAAAATAACCTCTTAATAAGGAAATTCAAAAATTGTTATCCATTCTATATGTACATTTTGTAGGAAAAAAAAAGCATAAGATTTAACTGACCAGGGAATAAAGAAAATTTGGCCATCTTGTAGAGGTCAAGCCTTACCCTTTGGCCTCAAGAGTATTCGACCTTGGCAACATGACGGGAGTTAACAATCAGGAACAGTTTCACAGCACCAGATTTTTTCATTTTTTAGTATGGTTCTTCTTTTGTTTGTTTTGGTTTGTACATGTACTATAAGGTGGTCTTTTGACAATTCATCATTTTACTTGTACCTATGAAATTGCATTTTAACTTATGCACTATAGGATGGATGGCACAACTTTGAAGCAACCAACCTGCCTTGAAGCAGAACCGACTTATCATTTAGATGGCCCTCTCCATTGCAGCAAACCAGCCCCACAACAAAGACACTTTCCTATCAGCAGATAACTGATGTGGAATGGAGATTCCAGAACAATAACTAATAAAATCTACAACCTCTTAAATAGGTGCCTGACTTCTTGAGATAATTATAGACATCAATGATCAATTTAAGTGAGATTAAAATCATTTAAAGATGATTGCAATACAGTTTAGGCATTCACCTGTGATGCAATAGCAACATGATTGAAAACATTCCGAGCTTCCTTGGCAGCCAATGCAGTGGAAAATGTCTTGATCTTCCTCTCCAGAAATTCAAACTGAGACACCAGATGCTCCTCTTATGAAACAAAGCAGCTTATATATATTTTATTTAAATGGAAGATGCACATCAACATTTTTCCCAAAAGGACAATTCATTGTGCAATGTGGTGTGCTATGAAGTGCTTAGACCAAGAAGCTATTATCCTGGAGAATGAATTCAAGCATATAACAAATTTAGAAAAGAAAAGTGATAGTAACTACCTTTCCCTCAATGTTGTCATACATGTAATGGCATCCTGGACTAGGTAATAAACCTAAATTTTGCAGAGAACAACTATTGGCTTCTGGCATCCTTTGAATAAGGTCATCTTGAGACTCTGATACAGCGCCTTGACCCACTATGGAATCCAAAATATGCTTATTGAATACAAACTGTAATACACATTTACCTGAACAATTCTCAAAAGGAGTAATAGGACCAGGACTACTTAAGACTGTTTACCTCTGTTTCCCATTAGAAAGCCTTCTATCTGTACTGGGAGTTGTAATAACAAATGACAGAGACAATGTGTATGCTGTATTTTACGAAGTAGAAATATCTGATTGTCGAACTGGAGTCTGCAGCAGCTTATCTTCAGACATAATGGTGGGTGAGAATTTAGAAGAAGAGAGAGTAAACATTCCTGACATAGAGGGCTCTGTTTTTTATTAAGATATTGAAATCTTCAAAATACTTTAAAAAAATTGGCTTGTAAAGCTCATGGTGATTATTTTAAGGGGATCTAATGCTCATCGCCAGGAATATGTACAAAACAAGAAACAATGATTGGGAAAAGCCGTGAATCAAGTTTGCAGGGAAATAAATCAGGGGAAAAAATTAAAACAACTAATGGGATTGGAAATGGAAATAGTTTTGAAGCTTTTTTATCTTCATCACTTGTTGATATGTTAGATGTGCTACAACACCAACTAAAGAACTTGAAGTATGTTCTCAATGAAGTGGATCTTACAGATCTCTGGTGAAGCTTGACTAGATCCCATTTTCTTTACTAACATTCCTTTAAGCAATGCCAAGTTTTTAAATTGTGGCATTTCCTAGTATGAAGCTGATATGCATGCGTTGTTCCCAGTCTTTAAGCCATTATATTCTCATCCTACAGGTTTCTTCCCAAATCTAAGTGATTCATCAAGGTTGCGTGTCATGCCATCCACTGATGTAAATTATGCACAAAAAATATTGCATGCCCCATCTTCATCCATCAATCATAGCAAGGATGATGGCAAATTCAAATGCTTATGGAATACAATAAATGTCTACAGGAAATATGAGTTGTTCATTGAGAGGATAAAACAACATTCTAGCAATTTGCAGTGCAAGCATGTCAGATTGAAATCATTAGTGAAGTCAAACAATTTGTGATGGTTCAGAAATTGGCAGTATGGATGAGACCCTTAATCAAAGTGTTGATATCAGCATGTGAACTTTTGGTTTTTTTAAACATCTAAAGTTTTGTGTCTGGTTTAGTTTTCTAGTAGCAGGCTAGTACATATTTCAAATTTATGAAAACCAGCAATACAAAATTTGATGTCACCAAAAAATATGAGTGAAAAAGATAAATTATATTATTTCTATTTAAATTTAATATATATATATATATATAAGGGAGTTGTCTTTAGTGCAAATTTTTGGAGTTTCAGGTGCCGGAATCCCGTGAAAAAATTTGAGGTAAAATCTTGGTTTTTGTTATTTAAACTGGTTTAATCTTGTTTTATGATAATCAAAGTTATTGTCAAAGATTTTAGAAGGAATTTTCAATCCTCCTTCAAGAGTTACAGTGTCTTCCTCAATACTGCCAACATCATCCATATCTTCCTCACAACCTTCAACTTTGCAATCATAATCTGCTAAATCTGAAGCTTCCTGTTGTTTATTCCTATCATTCTTTTTTTGCAAGATGTCTTCTACCAAAACAGTAAAACCATTAACTATTAGGAAAAGCTAGATTTCTAAAGGACAAAAAAGTTTCAAAATATTTTCAACTTTAGTAAGATAAAGTGGTAATCCTGGGAAGATTGATATTTATAATTTTGTTCTAGGTTTCACTCACAGTTTACATTGCAATATTCCCTATAACTACATAGAACTGTCATATCCCAGAGTCACCAATCACAATAAGGGAGGAAACAAAGAACTTGCAAAGCATGGTGATCAACCACTTCAAGCACATCTTCTAGACAAATATAGGACATTAACCCAGATGACAGGACTGTTATCTCTTGTTTTGTAGTGTTATCCCAGTACAGGAGATAATATAGGCAGAAGACTTTTCTCTGCTGGATTGTTTATCATCTTTTATTTGATATCAGTGCTCCGAGCACCTTCAAAAGGTATCTTTCTTCTTGAATACAAAATTACAGTTTTTTCCTTGGAAAAAAGAATACCAAGACATCCACACACACAACACACACCATGTGCAATTAAATACATTTATTTTTATATTGATACTTATCGTAAAGATACTTGTGTAATCTATTTATAATATGTATCTATAAATATATACAACTGAAAATATCTACAATATATATATATATATATATATATATATATATATATAAACTTAATTAAAATATATTATAAACTTAATTAAAATATATGAATGTAAAGAATCAAGATAGCATTTTTTTGGTTAAATTATTGTTATTGGTTTGTTTCCTTCTTTTCTTCCATTGGATACTGTGTGGGATTCGATTGAGGATTTATCCAGAATATAGCCCATATGTATCCAACCAATTTCCAAGATGAATGCATATTCCAGCTGGATTCAGACTATATCCAAGTTGTATCAGTATCAGGATCTAGACAGATCCAAGGGCCTGGTACCTAGATCCAGTAATGTAGATTTGAATATGTGAACATGACAGAAGGCATGGATCTATATGTTTGCCACATAAGCACACCTACAACATTATAAGAATGTGATTATGAACTCAGTTTGATATAAGTATCAATTTTCAAAATACCATAGCATCATCTAGATGATGTCCTACATGCTCTGAAATAAACAAAAGATTTATGATCTGCTTGCCATAGCTTTCATGGTGATCAGAATCATTCCATGGCTCATCATCGCTTGATGTAGCTTTCCTCCAGTATTGATCAGGTACAGGTCATCTTCTTCACTTTCTTAAATGGTTTGTTTGATCCTTTGGAAGTTTCTCAACCTCGTTGGATTCTGAATATTGATAGGCCTTCTAAGCCTTTGAAATTCATGCGTGGGAGGATTAAATTTAGGTAAATATGCTACATAAAGAAACTTTGTTGAATGTCGAGCTATTGAGAGTGCAGAATATGATCTGGAAGCTTTTGAGACAGAATTTAAAGAAAACTTGTCCCCATCATCCTCTGTTGGGCAAGACCTTTGAACACGGTGTTAAAAACCTTTGACTTGGTGAAAAGGTGTCAACACTCATTTACGGATAAGCTTATCACGTTCCTGCCAAAGCAAATAATCGCCAGGTGTCTCATTCAAAGATTCAAAATTATGTTATCTGTAGTACTAAACTATCTTCAAGATGCATGATATAACACAGAAAACATAGAACTTTGCTTACTGCCCCTGAATTTTACTCTTTTAAAATAAAGTTAAAAAGTATTTGTATTGCATTTAAGACATTTGATACTAATACAGGACTAAAGGGCAATGCAAATTATAGTTTCAATGAGCCTTGACATTGCTGCATCAAACTCATCATCCTCCTGCAATGAAAAATTATTCATTTTCCCTCTTGTTGGCTTATCCAACAGACGTTCAGTTCTATTGCTCACTGTTTCTTCTTTATTCTTCACTGAATTCATAAGCACCTTTTGTTCCTGAAGTTCCCGTGTCTTTCCATCTCTCTCAAAAGCTTTCAGTTGTTCCTTAAGCTGTCCTCTTTTCTGCTTAAGGCTTCTAAGCCTTTCAGTAGCTAATGCTCGTTGAAGCACTCCTCCATCCACTACAAAAGGCTTGTGTTCACTTAAGTCTTGATCATTTTCATCCTTTTCACCTTCTAAACTCTCTGAATCTTTACCTGCAATGCTTTGAAATATTTCAAGGCCAGCTGAAACTGCAACTATTTCAGCCTCCACTGCCCTTAATTGAGCATGAATTTGGACCTTTGTAAACAAACTTTCTTGATCACCTTCTTCTCTTTCATAATTTTGTTCACCATCGCTTACCTGTGCAGGTTGACTGATGTTTTCATGAGCTCTATTCTCATCCTATCATACCAATAAGTACAATGAAAAGTGGGAACCAATACAGGAAAATGAGCTACATTTAACAAAAAAATAAAATGCATGTGTTACACTCTAGAAGACTAAGTACATATCAATTACAAGATATAAGATCATCTTGTAATCTTATTAAGCTAATTTCACACGAAGGGATACCTTGGCAAGTAGTCGATGCTCAATGTCATCTGGGTTAGCGGATACAACACTTAAGCTAGCCAGCAAAAGTCTTCCCTCCTCTTTCATGATGTTTTATGTGGTACTCGATTTCACTACAAAAAGAATAAATTGGAAAAACATAACAAGGCATTCATTTGTCATGAAAAGCATATATGGAATAAACACTTAATTCTATCCTGAAAGTATTAAACAATAATAGAACTAACTACATTTTAGATCTCTAGTTGCATCGACAGAAAGTGAGGAGCATTAAAGCTTGGGTGGCACAGACATCATTGTAACAGACATGGACACTGATAAAATAACATGGAAAATATTTCATATTGGATGTTTAATGTTACAAATATATATAAAATAGCATAGATCCACTTGACCCTATATTTTTTTAAGCCTGAGAAGTTATTTAATATTTATCCCTTTTGTTTCTTGATATATCTAGAGTTACAGAGAATCTATACTAGTATTTGCATCATTTCTTCCCTAGAAAAGATCTATAGGAAATGGGACCATTGGTCTATGAGAGTTTATGTTTTTTGTAACAGGATTTTTATGTGTATAACTACAATCCAAAATAAATTTGAGGTCTTAAGAACAGAAGGCATTTGAGGAACTGTCCCTTCATACTCTTCACATGGCATCCATCGAGATTTAAGATTTGTTTGAAACATTGAACCATGGGCATCGTCTGGACTATAGGAGCCTTAGGTACCTAATGTGAGACCCCACTCTGGTTAATTCAGAACTAAAATTTGTTGTGGAGTATGTTCTGCTAATTGCGGTTGATTTACTTCAAAATTAGGATGAGTAATTATGGATGAGTCTCCTAGTTCTGTTGATCCAGTTCTACTGATAGTATGTGGTATCGGAGTTTTAAGTCTTTCTAATTGGCTTGGTGTATACTCAGGGGGTTTCCCCTGAGTCCTACGCAATTGTATTGGTAATTCGGCCATGATTAAAAATTATTAACACAAACAATCAAAGAAAATTTCAATAAAAAATCCTAAGGTTACTAAATAAACAATCAAATGATCACACGCCTATAAAATCTAAGTGATCAAACCACACAAAAACAGTAGATTCCTGCACTAAAAACACTAGTTGGTGATGAAATCCAACATCGTAGTATTTTCTGCTACTCTCAGTACTGAATGGAGAGTGATACCCATTCATGAAAGGATATTTCCTAAGGGCTTTAGAGAATTACCAAACCCCAAACACTTCATCTAGCATCTAAGGCTACATATTCACATCTCCTCCAACACGAAGATGCTATTTCCTTAACTCTTTCACTTGATATTTTTGTTTCTTGTATCATGATGACTGTTTGATTTTCCTTTTTAATTCGATCTTTGAGATATATCTTATTAATCTAGTTCCTTGACATTTTGTAAATGGCATGTATAATCTGGCAATGATGGCAGTTATACAATTGTCGTTCATATTCTTCATTTCTCGAAAAATAAAAAGCATTTGTTTGATGCGCTTAGTTTCTTTTCTGCATTCATAACATTAAAGGAACTAAAAAGAAAAACTTGCATTTGCATGTAGGATTGTGTGTTTTTTGCAAAAAAGGAACATTAGGAAATCTGCATTTAGTTGTGTGCTCAATGTTTTCTTTTGTTCATTGATTTTTTTGCTCACAAAATTATTTGCTCTCTTCCCTTTGTAGCTAGGTCTTTGATTGAAAAACTAAAAGTGAAAATTTTGCTTATCATTCTTAGTTTGCATTTAGGAATCTCTACATACATCATCGTGGTACCATTGAAAGGAAAATTGTTAAGAAAGATCAACATAAAATTAATCTCAATTTACCTAAAACCGCATTGGAACCATAACGATAACATTTAGAAGGTCTAGGCTAGAGACGTGTTCCGGCATCGTAAAACATAGCAGTTGTCATTAACTTGTCTGTGATACATTCTGAGTGTGATATCTCACCCCACGTACATAAGTATATCATAGCACATCCCTTGGGGCAGAGTTACAGTACGATAAGTATATAGGTGGTGCTCTCACTTCACATCTAACAACGCTAATATGGACTTGGGCCTCCACGTACCTTTGGGTATATTTGGGAGGAAACATTTTAGGTGTTATCCATCCATAGTCAACTGAGTCAGCCTCCTTTAAATTTTCATACACCGAACACAGCATTCGGGAAGATTTCCTACCCATACTTCTTGGCTTGCCAGGAGGTATTCTGCAGTTCACATTTTACTGGTAAACCCTTTTGCCTAGTGTTACCCTCTTTTTGATTATTTATTTTTGTTTAAAATTAATTAGCAATCATGGAAGAACATAATCCTATCCCCTGTCATTCGCGTATATTAGCTTTAAAACCACCTTTACCACCAGAAGTTACTCCTAGAAGTAGACTCGTAGAATGATTAGCTTGTGGCTGCTATAAACTCTTTTTGTCAACCCATGGATGCATGGGTTAAATTTTCACTTGATTTGCAGTTTCCAATGATTTGAAACTAAGAATCATTAGCTGACTGTGGTGATTCGCTGACTTCTTTTATTTTTTTTTGCCCCTTTCCCTTAGATGGTCATTCATGGGAGGGGAAGTTCTAGTGAATGTATGAAAAAGGGATATTATGCAACGCAGTGCGTGGGTATATGGTCCCCTTTCATTTTATTAGTAAGACAGGACGAATCACCAAAGATTGCCCCGTGTCAAGAGACCAATTTGATAATATTGTGATCTCAGTGAGACAAAATTTGATAGAAATTGCAAGATCGCTATCATGAGAGATAACTGAATGATTTCCTCGAGATGAATTATTGGAGGCCATGTGTGTGGTATACCCTCAATATTGGAACAATTTTCAATGTCCAAGAAATTTAAAAGCTGATTTTCAAAAGAGATTAAAATTCTTAGTAGACCACTTTTGCAAGAAAGTCTCGATACATGGAGAACAGATTGAAGGTATTTTAGATTCATCAAAATTGTATCAACAAGGTGGACACTTTGCTGAAACAATGTGGAAGCAATATCCTCTTTTGGAGAATCCTAATGAAAATAGTACTGTAACAAGATTATGGAATACTTTAAGTGCTAGCCAATACCTGAAAGAAAACATATCAGAATATTTTAAATTAGTAGATTTGTGTCAAACCATGATTTTGGGATCAGTGGAGGATGAGAGAATGTTTAGTGAACTATCATTTTTTAAGTCAAAGTTGAGGAAAAATCTTGATAAACATGTGGATACATGTTTAAGATTATATTTAACAAAGTATGACGTTGAAAATTTTCCATATGAAAGAGCACTAGCGCTTTGGCGATCAGATTGTAATAGAAGGGGAGAAAACAATATAACAAATTTATCTAATGAACTTGATACAGAACATAATGTTTTGGAGGCTCATAATGACAGTACATCTAGAGAAGATCATGTTCACAATGTAGAAAATGATGACCAAGATGAGAACTGGGAAATTGAAATACCCTAGGACTCTTATTTTGGTATACATGTTCCGTTGATCATGCAAGATTACTACATGTCAAATTCAGGTAAAAATGGGTTCTATATTTTGTATTTTTCATTGTAACATTGTAGCTACATTTCTTTCATGTGTGTTATTTTAAGATTGATGTTTCATATTTAATCCTCACATTGTTTGTTTCTTATTTGTGACAGGAAATGAAGCTGGATTTGATGATTTTGGGACTTATTTCTTTTCACATAGACAGTGTTTGATTAGTATTAAATGATAAATAACTAATTTAACAAGACTAACACAAAGAATCAATGGGCTCATTCAAGTACATGAAACTACCTTGATGTCTAGCTTTGACATCTTGAAAAATTTTAATGGTATATATGTTGCTTGTGTTTGGGGAATTTTGCTGAGTTTCGAGTTTTATATTTTCTTGGAAAATAATTATTCATATTTGGAGAATGTGTGATTTTATATTTGTATTGGAAACGAAGCTAGTTTTGATCTTTGATTGGAAATGAAGTTGGATTTGATGAATTTGGGACCTATTTATTTTCACATAGATAGTGTCCTAGTATTAAATGATAAAGAACTAATTTAAGAAGTCTAATGCTAAGCAACAATGGGCTTATTCAAGTACATGAAATTGTGTTAATGTCTAGCCTTGATATCTTTGAAAACTTTAGTGGTTTGTTTGTTGCTTGTTTAGAGGATTTTGTTGAGTTTGGAATTAGTCCCTTGAATGCTTATGGTTCTCATATCATGCATAGATCGATAGATCGATAGATCTAGTTATGTTATTATAATCATTATTGTTTTCTTTATATATTTGGCGGTTTGAGGAAAGATATTTTATTTCTTTCACTTTGTGGCATGATTTCGACATCTTCACCTTTTAGAATATAGTAAAATATTTTTCTTATTATAGATTTTTCTTGGAAAATAATTATTGAGAGTTGGGTGCAGATGCACAATGTTGTGTAGCATTAGTGTGATAAATATGGGATAGTGCAAAGCATAGTTTTGAATATTAGTCTAAGTTGACTCGTACCTAATCAACTCATTCAAGTTGATTGTTGGTTGAATGGTTAATTGTTGGTTCAATGGACAGAATATCTTGGAGGCACAAATACCAAAGGGAAAAATGGATCCCATCATGGGGCACTCTTTGTAATTCTCCACCACTGCTACCTTCCATGCTTCCTCAAACTCCTCTCCAACCTCAATATTAGTGCTAGTAGTAGCATGAGAAACAACACTACGATTAGAAGAACTAGAAGCACATATTTTCCAAACTACACGAGAACTACTTCCCTACGAGTCACCATGTGCCATGCTTGGTCTCGGTGGTTCTCTTCCTTCTACTCTTGGTTCAACTATGATATCTTCATTGGAACCAACACCTTGAACTCCACTAGACAACGATTCACCATTTTGTAGTAGTGATTCGCTATTTGTACTGGTGATTCTCCATGATTTTACAAGATAATATAATCTCGTGAGAGATTCGACAAAAAATTATATATACATATTATATTATTAGTAAAATCGCCTTCCATTTTTCCTATGTATCATGGGGATTCGCTTATTTATTATATATATAAATTTAGGGGGGTTCTTAAAATTTTCCTTGGTTGAGAGATATTTTCTCCCTCTCAACCACCAATTCATTAACCACTGCTCTACTCCTCAAAGCCTTTCATGCATCGTGAACCTTGAGAGCGTACAAGTTCTTGACACTTGAACCAATCTACTTCACCTATGTCGTGGTTGTGTGTTTAAGTAACATCTTTCCTTTTCTAAACATCATCTCATATCCACAGTCTTCCAATACCTCTACGGAGACAAGATTCTTCCTTAGGCCTAGAATATACAAAACATCTGCTAGTCTGAGAGGGGAGACAGACTCCCTCTGAAAGGTAACTATGCCTATCCTAGTTACGCTATACCTCTTGTCATCTCCAAACTCTATGTTCTGTTGGATATCCTTATCCTCAGAGTCACTGAAGATATCTCTATTCCCCATCATATGGAATGAGGGACTGTTGCCTAGATAGCACATGCATCTCATTACAGTGTTATCAATGCAGGCAATGAGAGTAAAATCAAGCTTGAACTGTGAAGCCAATGCTTCACCCGTTGCAACTACAAGCTCCTTGCTTGCCTTCTTCTATGGACAATTCCAAGCATAGTGCCCCTGCTCATAACAATGAAAACATCCAATATTGGAAAAGTCTCTCTTGCCCTGTTTTCCTTGGGACATCTTTCCCTTGTCTTTCTTTCCTTTTCTGACTAGCACACATTGTAATTGTCCCACCATCGCAAAAAATTCTAAAAAAAGAGTTGATTTTAAATCGACAATATCTCCCTCATCCAAGCTCTTTTTCGACTGGTTTTATTTTTCAATTTGGGTATTTTTTCACAAGGAATCCAAATATACTATTTATTTCAAAAAATTTGCATCCAAATTTTCAAATATTCCTTGCAAACTCACCACCCAAAAAAATCCTGCTCTAGTACCATGTACAAAATCTCTAACACATCTTTGATACCATGTAGAAATTACACCAATGGATTCAATCCAATCATGCAATGTACTAAAACAAGATACTGAATCCTTGTACAATATTTGCAGAATATAAAACATGATCACTCAATCACATGAAAGTAAGAGAAACAAGTAAATCAATCGCACAACGCAAGGTTTTCCTAGGGAAAGCAACTGCTCAAAACCCCTACATCTTTATTATATAATCAACGAAGGAATCATAAAACAATACAATGGATTTGTGATCACCACAACATCATAAACTCTATCAATTTCTTCACACTGATCTAAAAAAAATTAGACAAACACATAGCCAATTATCAACCTACCCTTAGCCTACCCTACTTACGCAATCCCTAGCGAATTAAACCCCTATTAAATAGGAAATGAAGCCTTCCTTGATTGCAAAATTCATCATGGGCTTCTTGTGGTTATATAACTACATATGGGCAGTTTGCTAAAAATACAACTGATAGTTTACTTTACCTAAACCTTTGTCTCAACTAGGTCTCCACCAGAATTAGAATGCATGGAGCTAGAAATCGTGAATCATCAGTTACATGGTAGATAACTACTGGTGAATTAAATCTATTTTAATTCACTTGATCTTCCACTAGCTCATCAAACAGTTAGAACTAGTTAAACTGATTTTAACTCAATTAATGTGAGTTAACTGAATCCACTCACACTACACTAGTGCTACAATAGCAACTGGGCCTTATTAATAATAGAATCACTCTACATGCCTATCCTTTTATTCTCAACTCGAAATTATTGATCTAACTAAGTCTATTACACTTAGTTAACTATTACAAGTTCTTATGAGATAATATTACAATAAATTTTCCAATTTACTTAAAAAATGGTTGCACATTAATGTGTTGCTAAGATCCATCACTATGTGACTTGTGATCCAACACTAATGTGTGTGTTGTTTCTGGATTGGAATTTCACTGTTTCGTGTTGCAAATTTCAACAATGCCAAGTGTAAGTGAAGCTCAAGAGGGATCAAATCCACAATTTTCAGGTCAAGGAGGAAATCACTCTTATTTCCGAGGGAGATGCTATAAGCAACCCTTTTTCATAAATAAACAAGATGCAAATCTCATTACGATTCAAAGTTTTGATTTATTTAGGAGTACCTATTGAGAAATATCATTAGGATTCAAAGTTTTGATTTATCTAGGAGTACCTATTAAGCCCAAGGCTTGACATTTTCATTTTGAATCCTCATGTGATGTACGAGACTATTATTTTTTGAAAATGAGAATTTTGTTATTAAGCTCCATATGAGCTAGTTTTAAACGGTTGAGACCCTTAGGTCTGGTTCCAACCCAAAGGCGTTCGTCCCTGTTTTATATTTATGTTTTATTCTTATTTTTATGCATTTCACATATTTGTTTCATTTCAGTAGAGGTTAATCTATCAAAACCTATGATTGCAGGCTTCCCTATCACCTCTCTTATGAGAGAATGGTTGAAAAGATTTAAAATCTTAGTCCAAAGACATTGTGTCTATGGTTTCTTGGAAATATATCTATATTAGTTTTCCTTATTCATATTTACTTTATGTAACTTGGGAATGAGTTTAGTGATCAGAATATTGTTGTGGCATAGAATAGATGTTATTTAAATTCAACTCATATTTTCCATCATAGTTTATATCATTGTGCTAATGATAAATGGATGTATGTATTTGGCTAGTTGCAGGGTTGTGTTGATCTGGAGGGTAGGGAAATTATTTCATCTCCATTGTGTAATTATTCATCTTCTCTTTCCATCCCTCATTTCTGATCCCAAAACTCTGGTTCCATAGTCACTCTTCCTATGAAAATAAAGACATCATGGCCATTCATTTTGGTGCAATACATACCTCTTAGAGGTCTTGGGCTTGGCTAGGAAGCTTCCCTAACCTTAATTAAATCCTTCCTATCTTCATCCATCTCTTCATTCCCTCAAGGCACCATCTCCATGCTTAAAAATCTCTTGGGACCCTTCCTGTAGCATTACAGGTCCTCGTGTAGAAATTCAAGTCCTCTTGTAGAAGCACCTATCGCATGCCTGCAAAACCAATTTCCTTCACCTATTTTGCTCCCAACTTCAACCTAATTTTTAGGCAAGATTAATAATGACCAAAATTTGTGATTTAATGATCAATAGAAGCTCCTAGAACACTCCAACCACCTCTTTCCCTCACTACAAAACAAATTAGAATTAGTGTTTTTCAATCAAAAGCATGATACAAGTTAGACTTCTTATTTACAAGAAAGTGTGAAGTAGATAAATGATACATGAAAATATGTTACTGATTTAATGAATTATGCAAGATAAAGTAGCTTTAATTCTGCAAGTAGATTATCACTTTATCTTTCATTTAATGTTAATTAGCATGTACAAGTTGAACAAATGGAATTTTCACTTTCATAGTTAGAATAAATTTTCATTTGTAAGTTCATGAGCAAGCTTTCACTATTGTTAATTATGAGGAATGGTCTCTGAACACCTTGATCTAATTTCATGACTGAGGTTGGCATGAGTAGAATATAACCTATTGTGCATATAGCACTGTCACCTCCAAGTTTGTACGAACCTCAAGTTGATGATTTGAGTTGAGGAGCCCTTGGAAGTTGCAAGACTCTTAGTGCAATACCAGGTTTCACCACTTCTATGGGGCACAACAATAACAATATGGGGATAAAATATTATTATTGGGACCAAAAATTCCCCTCTCCTACAAAAACGTGTTCCCCTTAATGCTTAAGTAGTTATGGATGGTTCTGTATAAAATACAGATCCTCCAATGTGGAATCATCAGCAGGTAACTTCATCCACTTAATGAGATATTCTAAAATTGATCGATCTCATAGCTATCAGATTCTTATTTTTGTTATTACTTTAGGCTCCAATATTTTTTTTCCCTCCCCATATAATTTTGGTAATATAGTTTAAATTGGGATATGATCCCCAATAACCTTATTTAAGCATGAAACATGGAAAATATGGTGTACTTGCAAAGGTAAAGGAAACTCTAATTTGTATTCCACAGTACCAATATTTTGCAAATCCTTGTAAGGGCCATTGTAATTGGGTGATAATTTATTATCCTTCTTAGCTATCTTGAGGGACATATGCTTATATGGTTTTAGTTGTAAAGTACCCAATCACCCATGTCAAAACTTATTTCATTGCGATGTTGATATGCCTATTTCTTAATTTAATTTTGCGCTAGAGTTAGGTTATCCATTGAGAGGTGGAGAACTTATTGTTGGTGCTTAATGTGATATTACACTACTTGAGCCTTATAATTCTCTCTTAAAGAGGATGTGATGGATTTTTGATGATATCGATAAAGTTCCATAAATGGGGTAATTTTTATTGTGGTATGGAAAAAAGTGTTATACCACCATTATGTTAGAGGTAACCAATTGACACATTATGTTTTCTTATTAGATACAAAGAAACAAAGATAACCTTCCAAACATTTTTGCGCTAGCTCATTTTTCTCATCATATTGAGGATGATAATATGTCAGCATATGAGCTAATTGAGTGCCAATACAAGAAAATAATTCTATCAAAAAAATTCTTGTGAAAGCAGGATCTCCATCAGTTACAATAATCTTTGGGTTTCCAAGTATATTTTGATCCATTTCAATAAATGTATTAGCAAATATACTCGCTTTGACGACAATATAGTGCACAAAATTGTGAATACTTGGTAATCATATCAACTACCACAATAATGACACTGTTTCCTTCACACATGGGTAGACCTGTGATAAAATCCATCAATACCTCCTCCAAACACTCACATGGAATGACTAATGGTTTTAAAATACCTGGTGTCTTAATTGTCTCAACTTTATTTTGTTCGAAAACCAAACATTATAGCACACATTTTTAAATATTTGATCGATGACCATGTCATAAAAATTCCTTCTTAACCATGTGGTAAGTTTTTAAAAATACTGAGTTCCCTCCTATATGAGATGTTTGCAATTTCAAAAGAACCTTTTGTTTGAGTTGGGAGTTCTTACATAGATATAAGATATATTTGTACCATAGTGAATAATTTTTCCATATCAATATATCATATGCACTTGGATCTTACTGCAAATTTTGAATGAGTGTCCACACTTCTTGGTAACTCTTCCATTCCTCCCTTCCTTCCTTCGGTTATCTAATCATGTTGGATAAGATAAATGGCACACAGAAATGCCTCCAGATGCCTATCCATTCTTGAGAGTGCATCTGCAACAACATTTTCCTTCCCATTTTTGTAGATGATTTCGAATTCATAACCCAACATCTTTGTGGCCCATTTTTTGTTCTCTTTTGAAGATAATTTTTTTTCCAAGAAGTATTTAAGACTATCCTGATCTAGTTTTACCTTGAAATTTATTCCCATTAGGTAAGAAACCACTGCTTTATGGAATGTGATATTGCCAAAATTTCTTTCTCATAAATAGGATTGTTTAAATACTTTCCCTTGATTGGATAAATTTCAAAAGAAATGGGTCTTCCATCTTGTAGATAAGACTAGAGCTCGACACATTTCCTCTTTAATATGTTCAAATGCCTTAGTTTCTTTGGATTCCAAAAAAATGCATCTTTCTTCAGTAATGTTGTTTATATCCTATCAATGTGAGAAATACTCGAATATGCCTTAAGGTTGTAAGGATTTTCCATTACTTTTTTCCTTTAATTTTATTAGGGTTTTCCTTAACACCCTCATGAGATACAATATGAAAAAAAATATTTCACTTCATGTACCCCAAATAAACATTTGGAGTTTTTTGCATACAATTATTTCCCCTATAATAGTTTGAGCACCCTATCAACATGTTGAACATGATATTTCCAAGACTTGTTGTGGATTAGTATATTTTCAAGAAATAGTAACACAAATTTTCTAAGGAATGGTTTGAAAGTGTAATTTATGAAACCGTAGAAATGTGGAAACTACATTATTAAGGCCAAAATGCGTGACCAAAAATTTGTAATGGCTTTCATCAGTTATGAATGTTGGTTTTGGAATGTCTTATGTCTTCATTCTAATTTGATGATATATTTAACAAAGATCCAACTTGGAGAAGTAAATTACTTCTTGTAGTCCATCCATCCATTTGTTAATGAGAGGAATGGAAAATTTATCTTTAATAGTAATTTTTTTCAGCTCTCTATTGACACATACACTATGATCCATCCTTCTTGTGCACCAATACTATTAGAGAAGAGAAGGAACTTTGACTAGGTTCAATTATCTCTGCCTCTATCATTTCTGCAACCATACATTCAATTTCACTCTTCTATGAATAGGGATCTCTGTAAGGTCTAATGTTTGGAGGAACACTTCCTAGAATCAAGTGAATAACATGATCATGATCACAAATAAGTGGGAGATATTTGGGAGTCTCGAATACCTTGTAATGATTGTCAAGAATTATTTGGAGATGTTGAGAAATGGATGAATTGGAGGAAATCACAGCCGAAGAGTGGCCTCCTATGGAAAAATAATAAAATAAGAGTAATAAATTTTCGAGGGAAAATGAAAAACTATTTTTTTCATTGTATTTTGGGCTTATCTCCTTATAAGTTCATTCAAATTTTAATTGTAGACACTCGTTGGATATGCAATTAAATTTTACATCCAACGAGTACCAATTATGCATATTTTTTTCGAAGACCCACATTCTAAAAATTGAATATACATTACGAAAATGTGTTGGACACATTTTATAATGTATCTTCAGTTTTTAGCAATGTGGGTCTCAACATGCATTTTTAATGTATCTTCATTTTTTTAGCATTGTGGGACTTCTCAAAATTATGCATAATGGGTACTTGTTGGATGCGCAATTTAATTTTGCATCGAATGAGTGTCTACACTTGAAATTTGAGTGAACCAATAAGGAGATAAACCAAAAATACAAATAAAAAAAATACTTTTCCTTCTTTTTCCTCCAAAATGTTTACATGTACCTATTTTTAAATTTAAATCATTTTGATTGGTTTACATATTATGACATGTAAATTACAAGAAAATTTCATGGGCACTTCTAGGTTGAAATTTCCTCTAATGGGCTTATATGTTTGAACATCTAGTGAGCATAATTTTTCAATTGCCCCTCAGTTTTCCTTTTTCAAAACCTTTTTTATGCCATTAGAGATTATTATATTCCCAGTTTTCCCTACAATAATCCTTAATTCGATTCCCTTTCCTTCCCATAAAATTAAAATCCATCGTTTCCAAAGACTGTAACCATTGGGCTCCAAATACAAAATCAACACCACCCATTGGAATTACGAGAATTAGACTATTCAATACATATTCACCCATGGTTGGATTGATATGATGGAACTTCCTTGATAAATTTATAGTTCCTAATTTTTCAACCATCGGTTGACACTCTGGTGCTATATATAGAAATAAATTCAAATCCTTGGCTATCTTACAATGAAGGAAATTATGATTACTACCTAAATCAACCAACACTATTACCTTTTTCTTCTTGATATATCCTTCTATCTTAAGAGTGTGAGGACTAGTTCCTACCATTGCATTGAAAAATATGGTTGTATTCATTTTTTCTTTTCCAGAGGTTTGGTTCTTGGTGTATACCTTCTTATATTGATGTTTATTTTTCCTTTTCTTCCTCCTCTTTACAATCCATGTAAATTAATTTCTTCTTAGAACACTTGTGACCTTTAGATTATTTTCTATCACAATTGTAAAAAATCCCTTTTTCTCTTTTTCCAACCTTGTAAGTTTTGGGAGGCTAGGAGAGGCAAAACTTCCTTATTTATATTTATCAGTGGTAGACCTCCTTGTTTTTATTTTTCTTTAAAATTTTCATACAACCCTAAATTCATTCTCCAATGACTTAGGTTCCAAAATTTGAACATCATGTTGGATTTTATCATTTAATGTACCTATGAAGACATAATATATATTCTCCTCCAATATATCAGTTACCTTGATATTAAATCTTTGGAAGTCCTCAATGTTTTCCCCAACTAAAACCTCTTGTTTGAGATTTATTAATTAGCTAAAGAAGGTATCATTTTTTGTATCGTCATAATGTGTTATCAACTCCTCCATAAAAATTGTCGAAGCAAGAAGTGATTTATGAGAAAAAATCTATATATACCACACAATCTAATTAATTTCTAAATTTAAAGATGCAATGTGTGCCTTTAAAGTGTGTTTCACATTGTGTAGATCAAAGAATTTCTCCATCTATAGTATCCATGTTACTAGATCCTTCCTATCAAACTTCCTCATATTAGTATTTGGAATAAGGTTGGTTTTCCACTAAAAGTTAGAGTCTCCATAATCATGATTAAAATTCCTTTTTTCTCATCAAGAGTTTCAATCAATACCTTATCACTATTATGAAGCATTTCTTCTAGAAAAATTGTAAAACCTTTCTTCAAACCTTCCATTTCTGCTTTTAAACCGTCCTTAAAATTTTCCATGTAGTATTTTAAAATATCCATCTCCCATTTTATTTTGATTCTAAACCATCCATATTAACATTAATCACTCCCAATTCATTTGTGGTTTCTCTTTATGAGAGCGAAAATTACTGCACTTAGTCTTGTAATTTTGATAAATCATAAAACATTTATTCTTCTTCATGCATCATAGTAGAGCTTTCTGATGGTAATACGTGTAAATTTTTTTTGGGAGGAATTCTGGTATCATTAATTGATATATATGCCTCATTATTCCCTTTTAATCACTTGAAACTGGATTTTCAAACAAAATCTATTCAATTTTAAAAATACACGCCTACACGCCTTTTAAGTGTTTAATTTTGAGTTTGTTGATAAAAATTACCTTGAAACTATTGTATCTCTATGGTTTTGGACTACCAAGGTTTGAAATTTCATCCTATGGTATAAAATTTCACATTATTTCTACCCCATTAGTTAAAATGAGAATGCATTCTTGAAGGTTAAGTTATTTCAAATCTCCCACAATGACCTAATTATGGATTGATTCAGTAGAGCGAAATTGTATGATATGCCATGTGTCATTTTTTTAACCTTTGACCCTAAAAATCCTACATGAAACACTAAATCGTATGTAATTTTAGTCACATTTTATGAAATTAAAATTCGATGCTCGAAGGTAAAGTTATGATGATTTTTTTTCGGATACCTATTTCAGACTGAATTTTGGAGCATGCAGAAAATCTAACTTCCTTGGACCATATATCTGATAATATGGTGAACCAAGGTCTAAAATGGTAACCAAATTTTCACTGGGATTTTTACTTCATGTGGCATCAAATTCACGGTCTAATGATTTGCAAAAGAAAAATTTATGGGGAAAATTCCACAATGACCCTTTTGAAGTATCAAAACCCTAGGATAAAGAGCTTTAATACCAAATGTTATGTATCGAGATAAAAAAAAACAAAGAAAAATAAGAAAATATAGATAAAAAATTGGTTAATTGACCACTTTTAGGGGTAAACCTCCCTTTACATCACATAAATGAACAATTCTTTGATGGTTGAAATGACAAAAATATCTTTGGTATATATAGGAGTCTAAAGGGTCAAAATATAATTAGGGCCTACATAACAATAATAATGTAAGGGCACAATAATAAAAATAGTGGGCTTCTTTGGGGCACATCAATAATAATATGGGGGATAAACTACTATTATATGGATGTAAAATTATTTGGCTAGTGCTCTTCTTCTATCACCTAGCCCTCCTTTTATTGTCCAAAATCACTCCTAAAAATTTGTTTGCTATCCTACCAAGATTTCCTTTTCTTCAAACATGACTTGAAACTCACATTTCCTAATAAGTGTTTGTAATGGAGCATTACTATCATCTATTTGTGAGATTGCATTTCCTACCAATCTCTTACATGTATCTAATGCTTACTTTGATTATTAAAAGGAAGATTATATGGGTAATAACAATATGATCTAATCATGTGGGAAATTCCTCTTACGTGCCCTTTATTCCCCTTTATTTTTGAGTTATACAACCTCGGGATTACCATTCCTCTCATATCATAGCCATCAATTTATATTTATTAAATCAATGTAAAATATACATGACTCATCCCTTAGCCATATTAATTAGTATAGGTTCTTCAACCCAAAAACAAATTAGCACATTAAACTATTTAACATATGTACCTTTACATCACAATTAATGGGGGATTTGTGTTGAAGGAAGGTGTTAGGGGGAACCTTTGAATGAGGGGAAGGGGATAAAATGGATTGACATGGAGAAGAAGAGAGATATGACTATTTTGGGGCCATGCACAAACAAGTGTGAGAAGGAGGGTTGAGTGAAGGGAGAGAAATTGGGGAGCAAGAACTTGGACTTGCATAATGGTGATTATAATTGGTAGGCTGTTGGATTGAGAAATCATACACACTAAAGTCTTAGTCTAGACTTTGTTTGGAAGGATTGGGAACTATGGAGGTTACCTATGATTGCAAGCCAACTAGGTTTTTCACATTTGGCATGGTGACATATTCAGTCAGGTGGTCCCAGGAAGAGAAGTGAAATTGAGCCTTTGTTAAAACGTATTTTCTTGTTAATTTTCATTGTCAAGATTATTGTTTATTGTCACTGTTAAATTATTTGAATTTAATTTTTAATTTTCATTAAATTTTAAATTAAAAATTAAAAAATACACTATGGAATGACTATAAAATATAGTCGTCACAGTAATTTTTGTTTCCTTTTAATTCTTGCTAAGTAGTTATTTATAAAAATAGAAGACCCTAGGAAGTGGGTCTTACACATGGTATTAGAGCCAAATTTCAAATGTTGGGACCTAAAACTCACCAAAATGGAATCAACTTCCCTTGAACCAGTCATGAGCCAGTAGTATATTTCTTACCTATAAAGAAGAGAATTTAGAAAAAAAAAATTGAGATAAATGAAGTACATGATATAAAAAATACATTACCCTACAAATTAAGCCTCAATATTTCACTTATATTCAAGATAACCAATTCTAAAACCCTAAGGTATCTGCAATTTTTCAATATCCATATATGTGACAATATCGATATTCTAGTAATTTAGGTATGTATAAACATGTACTCACAACTAAATGTTGCCAAAATGAAACTCTATGGTGATAGTCAATTACATATTCCTTAAGGCTAAAATTGAATGCTAATAGGAAATTGTGTTTTATATTTGTAACTTATGTTCTCTAATTTATTTTTTCAATGAATTTTAATCTACCTAAATTTAGTTTTCTTGTGGATTTCCTAAATATTTAAAGCTTACAAAATTTGAAGGGGAAACAATAGAGTGAATAATATTTAAATTTTAAATCAAAACCATTTATACAACAAAAGAAAAATGGTGAACATGTCAACCCAAAAATTCCAACTCAAATTTTGAATAGGATCATAAGCTTAGACTTGGAACATGAAAAATTTCATAGAATGTATTAATAAAATAAGAAAACTATGGATTTCTGCATAGAATAGGATTTTGTTTTCTAGAGGAAAAATGCTTCTTCTTCCACCAAAAATCAAAACATAAATCTTGTGTAAAAGAAATTTGATGATGCATCCTATGGGAGAAAGTAAAAATATTTGCAATAAGTCTTACATGGAATTAAATTTTGAACTAGTAACAAGAATAAAGAGTAACTATAGAACAAACTCAATGGTCATGGAATCAAACCATGCAACAATTCCATAGTTCCCCTAGAAAATGCCTACCCCTTTCGATATATTATGTTTATTTTTCTAGCGCGATATAGGTATATAAATGGACATGACTTCCTTTATGAGCATTTTAGTAATCTGGTCCACAATTACACACTTAGTGCTAGCAAGTGCTAAGAGTACATTGTTTTAGCCAAGTCAGTGAAAATTTCAAAAAATGACCAAGTTTTTATGAAATTCTACACCTTTCATCCCCATAATAAAATTCTTGAGGGTCTGCATAGTTATCTAGACGAAGCATTGAAATCAAATTAGGAAAATTTATACACCAAGGATTCCTTGTCTAGAAAACACATCAATATTTGTCATCTTATAAAGACTGGATCTCATACATCAATATAATATGGTGTATAATGTGTCTCTACATAGACATATATATGATTTTCAATGCGATAAATGTAAGGAAGTACTTCATCAAACTACAATATTCAAGCTCTATGAGGTAGATATTTGGGTTCTAGGGTTTGATCCTATACCCTGCATGGAGCTAGTTCTAGTGATTGAGTGTATTATGCCTCAATTACAGGTTGATTTAAAGCTTGGCTTGGAAATTTGATCTTATTACATGCCTTAATAAATGAGTTTATTTCTTACATGCCTCAATTAATGGCATTGTAATAAACCCAAATTACGAAAAACACCATTTAGAAAGTGTGAAAAAGTTCTAAGGATTCCCAAAACCAAGGAAAATAAAAGTAAATAAATAAATTACCACAACGTTTAGTTATATCTATTTTTGTGAGTTGGTATATTCACAATCTTGAAAAAATAATTTTCCTAATTAAATCATTAATGCAGAAAAACCTGTAAAATATGCTTCAACTAGGTCTTTGTAGATAGGTCATGACTCATGGGGATCACCATTTATCATACAACCATAAATAATGGAGTTACATAATGGGGAGACTTAAATAAAAAAAACATACCAAAAAAAAAAGATGGTTTTACAGATCTAGAAATTAAAAGTATATAATTACCTTCCTTTATGACAAGGGGGTCATAATTCTTTTCATAGACCTCGTGCAACATAGAGGAGAGATTACAGTATAGAGTTCCACCAACACAAATTATAATATATAGATCAATATGGGTAGGGATAGGTGTAAACCTACTCTAATCATGACTTTCCTTACCTTTAAAATAAAATTCGTTCTAACCTTGTAAACATTTCATGCTCTTTGCATCATGAAATGTATTACTATATTCAATGAAAAATGGGTCCACCGTAGCGTAAACCCTAATTGATTTTCATTCCATGGATTGAACCTGTGACACTGACGTGGTAGGAAGGTATACTCACCACCAATATTCTAGCACAAGACCTACAAAACATGAAGGCACATCCACCTTTGCATTGCATAGAGAGCACCTCAAATTTGGAAAGGATCCATCACACACAATAGTAAGAGGACCACTATATCTTAGGAATAATTTTTGTATTATCTCTATTCCTTGGCCATGCCTACACTCATTAGAGCATTAAATTTCTTGTTCAATGAAACTATGTACAAATCCTAGACCTATAAAGTCAAAAAATGTGCTAGGTCAAGCGTCAACTACAAGTCCGTGGCCTAACCCCTATGCTCAAAGTTTTAGCTAGAGGTATGAAATTTGTATACAGTCTCAACCGTCTCTAATGATCTATGAGAATAATTTTCCTAATAATTTCTACATATTAAATATGCATTCCCTATTAAAATAGGGTGTAAAAATTTAGTGTTCATGTGGAATTTATAGAAGGGAGGAATATATGGACTTGAAATCCTCTCATATTCATAATAAACACTTAACTTCATATCATGCTGATATATGCCCATTTTCCATTCGCGTCCCTCATTGTAATATTGAACTCCATCCTGGATTTCAAGATTTATTTCTCTGCAATTTTTAATGGTGAGACGGAGAAATAGACTTCATAGTATATTTGCTTGTCGGGTAACAAAATAAATCACACCAATAATATAAAAAATTCTAGATAAATTGATAGATGAAAGAAAAATAATATGAAATGAGTCACGAAAGTGCCAGAACCTGACATTGGTTACTCCTATTGTCTAATTCCACATGAATATAGAGGATTGGAACTTGTGAAAACCTTAGGGGGAAACCAAATTCCTAGTTTAATATTGAATGAGGGCGAGAACGAGAAGTGGACGTGAGTTATGAGAGTAGGAATTTGTAATTTAGGTTTGGATGTGAGTAGGTGAGGTGGCACATGGGCCTCGTGCATGGAACTTTCTCGTATGAGGTCAGGTGCATGGCCCCTTTTTTAATATACATACATATTATTTACTTTCTTTTATTATTATTTATTTATTCATTTATTACTTTCATTTTTTTTATTTTTTATTTTTTATACACAACCATAAAATTAGTAAATTAAGATACATGTTTGTTTAGAATTGGCAACAATTGTAGGGGCTTGTGAAGTACTAATAAGTTTCCAAAATTTAGTAAATAAGTAGCTCATTACATGAGAATAGATTAAACCAATTAAACCATTAGAATGTGGTCCTGGTTTAGGTCATTTTGGATCAATCAAAGAAATGGATAATTACGAATAATATCATATAAAGTTCCTTACTAAAGGTACATTAGATCAAGATGTTGGGCACATTATAAGATGGATTTCTCCTGAGTAGTCGCCATGGCCATAGCAACATCCTTGGAAATAGGTGATATCAAGGATCAGGTAAACTAATATTTAATAAATTGGTTAAGAGCATTGGTAGTAATCAACCATGAAGGGATCATTTATCTTATTGGATATAACATTTCATGACATCTCTAATTATGGTTATTTGGAATAATCAAAACCTCATAGAATCAACCACTAAAGAATTAGAAGTACACAAAATATGATAGGTGGTGATATGCATGGACGGGTTCTCTCTTGGCCTTCATTTGAACTTGGTAATATTGGACGGTAATTTTGAAGGCATTAGAGGACATGTACGATCTTGGCATATGGGTTCATTTTTCAACATTTCCAAATCTTGCAAGTCAAGAGATTCTAGAGAGGCAATTTGTTTTTTATTAAATGGGAATAAAGCTAAATAATAATCCCTAGAAAAACATTATGATCCCCCTATATCAATGTTTCCAAAATATGAAGGTTGACCAAAGGGATGAATAGACCTAAAGTAATGAGATCATGAACCAACCGATGTGGTTAAAGTATTATTGCTCCTGAAGAGATGACCCATATAGACAAAGGAACTCCCAACATCATGATTGTCGATGGGATTATACCCAACACTAGAAAGAATACCTCCTAGTGCAAAAATGTTGTTGTAAGCATAAAAACCTCTATCAATAGTGGCACTAGTGATGATATTTCCCATAAGTAAATTGTTCCATTTTAATGATTGAATACCTCCAAAGAATGGAATTCCATTGAAGATAGAAATATCCCAAGGAATAAAGATTCCTACAAACACAATATTTCCCCTAGACTGTCTAGGGACAAATTTATATTCCCCTAGAAATTTCCTTAAGGACGACTAACCCATGCTAGAGATCATGGCCATAGGGATATATTAACTATATGGAAACCATTGAGCTCTTGTGGATTGAATGATGATTACCTCAATTATAAATATAAATTTTTATAAAGAAAGAGACACATATAGACTTGGAAAACATGCAGTGCTTGCATTAGAAATAAATCAGATACCCCAAACCAAGGATAGACAAGTTTTCGAAATTTACAGAGTGGGACTTATCACGCTAATATACGGTAATTAAGAAAACACTAAGGAAACTCATTATATGGATGGTGATGAGGGGCCCATTTACCCAATACTAGAAGCACCACTCTCATCATATATTTCATGAGAGAAAAATAAAACAGGATTTGTAAAATAGGCACTCAACTATACAAGTACAAGGTAAAGAGGGTTAGTTAAAAATGGATGTTACACTGAAATTTGTCACCATGACATTTTAGTCTCCCTTATAAGTCTATAATATCAAAGTTCCTAAATTCAAGCCTTGAAACTAAGATAAAAGCTCATAAAAGCCTTAAAACTCTAGTACCGCACTTTCTCCTAGTTTTTCTTGCAGTCCCGCACCTTTTGGCTATAAATCATGCGTAGCCAAACACACTTTCTGTTTATTAAAAGTGTGGACCCCTATAAAAGATAAGAAAAGGCACAAGTAAAATCTAGAAGCTCGGTTTAAGTAATTTTTGGAAGCTTCTACAAACATTCCTACGGTGGAAAGTCCGCTCCTTTCATGTTCATGCATCCCATCCAATAAGGAGCTAACCCCTTGATATAAGGAACTAATCCCTTTGAAGGAGGATTCTATCCCTTCTTGTATGGAGCTATAACCTCCTGTCTTCCAATATAAAAAGGAGGCATAAGGCAGCCTCAAAGGGTTACAATTGATGAGTTGAAGTTTTAGTGTTGTTGGAGGCGAAGTGTTGTTGAAACTTAGACCCTTTTAGCTGAGATTTCATGTGGGACAGATTACATACCTGTATGTATCTCGGTTGGAAGAGTGAAAATCTGGTCAGAGTAAAGGAAACGCCTGTTCCAGACCCCAGGAAGGCCTGTATGACATCAAAGAGGACACGGTTGTAAGGCTCTTCCTTATTTAAGTTAATACAAATAAATCCATTTTTCTCAATAAGCTGTCAATTGATTGGTTTATTTTATGGATTCCTTGATCACCATAATAGATATGATTTATGAATATATGCTATGTAGGTGCTATTTTATCTTTTCTTGTTTATGATTGCAAATCTTCGAAGGCAACTCTTTCAGGCGACTGAAGGACTACTACTACAAACAAGCATTGGATCAAAGGTAGGATCATTAAACCTTTATAGCATTTAATTATGAATTGAAATATATCTAGAGAAAGATAGTTTTGTTTGTCCATTTGTTGCTAGCTATCCGTAGGACACTTGGGAGGCATGTCTTGTCCGCAAGAATGACTTATCTATCCAACAAAATGACGACTCCACTGAGGAAGGATTTTTATTTTTGGTTTTCCTTTTGTTTTGACTTGAGAAATGATTTTTTTGGTTTTCGATTGATGTATACTGGCTTGGGTAGATTAGCTTTTCTTTACTTTGAAAAGTGTTGAAATTTTTTTTGTTTCTCTTCAAGTTTTCTGATCTCTGCACTTTGCATTCATGCATAGTACGGTGATCTTCACAACTTCCTTGTGTAACTAGTGCGGTAGCACACTTATCTACTCTGGAGCTTGTGGACCTTGCGAAATTTTATGAAAACTTGAAATTTCCTTTTCAGGCCTAGTCTAAATTTAATTTAGGATTCTTAGCATCTACCAAGATCTGTATTTTTTTGTCAAAAAGCCTTGTTTATGAGTTTCTTTCAACAATTCTTCATCTCATCAATCTCCGTTAAGTTAATTGGGTGTTTTGAGTCTCTTTTTTGAGAAATTCTTAATTTGATTTCCTTTGGTCATTACTTGGAGGTTTGTCTCCGTCTTTTCACAATTTTGCATCTTTTGCTTCTTCTTTTTGCAAAAAAAATTCCCCTTTGTGTCTGAGTGTTAATCGCCTTTGAGTGTTTTTGTTTTTTGATCTTTGGAACTCTCACCCAATTTTCTTTACTTACACTTTATTGGTTCTTAGATTACATTAGAATCATCTTGTGTTTGATAATTCTCTTTCATAGATCACATTTTCATAATTATAATTCTCATTTTCAGAATATGAATGAAAAATGTGCATAGATTACATTTGCATACTTTTCAACTGAACTGTGCATAGATTACAATTTCATAGTTTACATTCTGAAAAAGTCAATCGTAGATTTAGATTAATTTCTTTGATTTGAATTTACATGTTTTTATGATTTTTTTAAAAACACAAAAATAAAAAAATTTGGAATTGATTAGCATTAGTTTTTCTTGATGAAATTAGTGCATTAGAGAATTTTGTATATTTTCTCTTATTGATTAATTTTTTTCATTGTTGGAAGTGAATGGAAACTCTCTCCTTACTTTAATTAGGATTCATCGAATTGAAAATATTACATTATCATATTCTATTGCATTTAGTTTTGGGTCGGGTCATAACACCATTGGTTTCATATCCATTTACCCTTTGAGTAATAGCAGCCTAAATAACACAACGCTTAATAAAATTCATCTAGTAATTTTTACTTTTTTAGGGCTCTTTCCACCAACTTAGCTTAGGCTAGTGTCTTGGAATAGGTTTTAGTTAACTCTCCAAGACAGTATAAAACAAACAAGTAGTCGATCTTGTGGTAGGGAAATTTCAATCGTAGCATGCATGCTCTGGGAAGCTCCTCCTAAAGGAGTCAAGCACAAGATCATATCCGAACCAGTGAGGTAATCAATTCTTCCTCATTGGGAATGATAGAAGATATACACGTATTAACAACGGTAAACCTTGGATTGACCATTGTCGAGGAGCCTGGGGTCACTTTTCATTAAACATTGGTTTATGTCAAGGAGCCTTCAAGGGGATTGAGCTTTGTTACTCTGCCCTTACGTATGTCTCGAATCGTAGATTGTTCCCCCAAGTATATTTTTTTCTGTTGGTAACCTTAGTGGCCATAATCTATAGGCTTCTTTCCCAAGGCGATGATGGAGGGAAGATCCCACTGTACCTGGAACAGATGTTGGCTAGACTCACTTAGACTCTCTGGAGGGTTTTCTTCACTCGAGATGGTATAGTGGAGGAACTTGCATTGGTCTGTTTCATTAAGCAGGTTGTCGGGGTAACTGTTCCAACCTCCATTTCTACATTAAAATTCTACGATGTTGGATTTCATCATCAACTAGTTTTTTTAGTGTGGGAATATACTATTTGTGTGTGGTTTGACTCCTATATTTGATAGCGCATGTTCATTTGTTTTTTTTTTATTTTTAGAGACCACAGGTGTGAATTGTGAATTTTAATTGTTAGATGTGAATTTTGAATTGTTAATTTTAGTTTTAAATTATTAATAAAATTCACTGAAGTTGAATATAATGGCAACTGTTCCAGAATTTACTAACCAAGGAACCCCTCTTAACGAGAATCCTAGTACTTTTCCTTGCTTTGGAAATGTTGGTCCTCCTTATATGGCTACATTGTCATTACTTGGATTTACAATAGGTTTACTAATATGGCTATTTTAAACTTCGTTGGCCCCGGATACTCCAATTTTTCCACCTCAACTGGATGCTTCACCTCAATAGAGTTCACCATCTCAACATCACCAACCTCATGTTGACCCTTTACCTTCTTCACCCAATATTTCTTCCTCCCTTTCTTCCTCTTTGCTTGGGAAAAGCCTTGATGCTAGTAACTAGGTGACTAAGAAGAAGAAGAAAGGGAAGAAGAAGAAGAAGAAGCAAGATAAGAAAGAAGTCAACCAACCATCCATGGCTGCAAGTGTTAGTAATGTTAAAGAAACCTCCAACATGCATCATAAACCCAAATTCCCTTGCAAGCTTTGTAAGGATGACCACTTCCTTATCAATTGTCCTGGTATTCCAAAGGTCTTGGAAGTATGGTCAGAACATTCTCATCAACTTATGGTTGATCCATCAACCAATGATAGTCAGGTTCCTGGGAAAAAGAGTAAATTTAGGTTTCCTTGTAAGTTATGCAAAGGGAGTTATCAAACTCACATTTTCCCTCACATGGATGAAGCCTCAAAATTGTTGGAAAACCTTACTGTTCCATAACTAGAACTTCCAACTGGTTACCATCAACTTTCTCACTACCTACCATCAACTGATGGAGGGATTGATCTAATTCCAAGTACATTCAATCCCACTCTTCCATTGAAGAGTGAAACACATATCACTCAGGTTGATGATCCATTAGTTGATCAAGTGGTCGATTTGATTTCACATTCGTTCGATCCCACTCTCTGTACAGAGAGTGAACTTCATACTGCTCAGGTTCTTCTTGTTACATCATATTCTTCTACGCCAGGGGGAATTTCACCTGCTCCTACTGAACCCCCTCCAAGTACTGAGGTATTTTCCTTTGATTGGAATAGACTGACAGAACCTCATCTTCCTTCCTCCATCCCTTTTCAAATCATTGTAAAGGCTGGTGGTACGAACATACACCGTACACATGTCGATGAAGGTGCTTCTGTTACTATTTTATCCTCAACTACTTGGAAAGCTTTGGGTTCCCCTCAGCTTGTGTCTGTTACACATAACCTAAAATCTTTCAATATAACCATTAGTGAACCTTTAGGGATCCTTCCTAAGTTTTCTATTACTTTGGAAGGTAAAATTGTCTGTATTGATCTTATGGCAGTTCGAGGCCCCTTGGATTTCAATTTACTCCTTGGGCGAGACTATGTCTATGCAATGAAAGCTATCGTATTGACACTCTTTTGCATGATGTCTTTCCCTCACAATGGAAATATTGTGACTGTAGACCAGCTTTTGTTCCCTAGTCTTGATTCGACTACCAATAATCCGACATCCCTGAATTTTCCTCATACGGAAGTGGTATCTACCCGCCATGGGTAAATTATGTGGCAACCAGTCCCATATTTTGAGTTACCGATGCAAGTGAGCCTCTCACTGTTTTCTCAACTTCCTTTGACTTAGATCCGGTAATTGACATGGAAAACCCTATGGGTGTATTTGAACACAATTTTATTATCCCTATTCAGTCCCTTGGCATAGATTCCTTCTAGAAAACTATTCTTCCTTCTGATGAAGACCTCTTGGAAGCCATGATCAAGGTGTGTCCATTGACATGTGCTTCTTCCAGTTGGAAGCCATGATCAAGTCACGATGAGGATAGTTCCTTTTACTATGTCAACCTTGTTAAAAAATGAATCCGTTGGTCAAAGGATAGTTCCTGTTACTGAGTCAACCTCGTTAAAAAATGAATAAGGTATGAGGACAGTTCTTTTCCTGTGTCAACCTCATTAAAAAATGAATCAGTAGGTAGATTGTAGAGAGTAGATTGATAGATTGGAAATAAGTAGTTTCTCAGGATGGTTCCTGTTACTGAGTCAACCTTGTAAAAAAATGAATCAGGTATGAGGAAAGTTCCTTTTATTGTGTCAAACTCATTAAAAATGAATTAGTGGATTAGGAGGAAAGTTCCTTTTACGGTGTCAACCTCGTTAAAAAATGAATCAGTGGGCCATGAGGACAGTTCTTTTCCTCTGTCAACCTCATAAAAAAATGAATCAGTAGGTTATATAGGTAGATTGTAGGGAGTAGATTTGAGCAAAGTTCTTTTACTATGTCAACCTCGTTAAAAAATGAAACATGTTTCCATGAGCATAGTTCTTTTCCTATGTCAAGCTCATTAAAAAATGAAACAAATCCTCCCCTAATTGAGTAGAGTCTTTGACTATATCTCGTAAATGTTAAGTCATATATTTAGGTTATCTATTTTAGTTTTTGCTTAATTTTATTACAGTTTTAGGTTGGGTCTTTCATATGATCTCATAAATGAACCTTCATTCCATCCAACTATTAATTACAGTAGTCTACTTAGCTTAATGAAATGAAGCTGGAGGGGCATGCGCTCTAGCAGTTAAGCTTGGGAGGAATTAAAAATTTCAAGCACAGTTTTCCTATGTTTCAAGCTTGTGTAAAAATGAAGCTACTCTCAACCAAAGTCTTCCTTGTTTCAAGATTGTGTAAAAATGAAACCTATCTCGAGTCCATTTCATTTATTATTTTCAAGACTCATTAAACTCATGAAAATCCTGAGATTATTTTACTATTTTTCATTCTTGTAAAACATATGAAAATGCCGAGTTCTTCTGGTCTTTTCCTGCTCGTTAATTAAATTTAAAGTCAGCCATATGAGTATATTTTTATCCCTTTTTCAAACTCGTTAAAACTTACGAAAAAGAGAAAACCATCAGTACATTTTTATCCCTTTTTCGAACTCGTTAAAACTTACAAAAAAGTGAAATCTTGAGTTCTCTTTTATGCCTTTTTTAGAGTTTCTAAACATGAAAAGATTGCCGAGTACTTGACTATTCGAACTCGTTAAAGGAAATGAACAGTCATCCCTTCAATATGATTTTACCCTTTTTCCGGACTGAAACGGAATATTTACGAAAAATGTATATGTTGACTAATCATGGTCAATAGAGTTCTTTCTTGCATTATTTTATCCTTTTTCAAAAAACCATGAGTACATTTTTATCCCTTTTTCGAACTCATTAAAACTTACGAAAAATTGAAATCTTGAATTCTCTTTTAAGCCCTTTTCAAACTTTCTAAACATGAAAATATTGCCGAGTACTTGACTATTCGAACTCGTTAAAGGAAATGAACAGTCATCCCTTCAATATAAGTTTACCCCTTTTCCAGACTGAAATGGAATATTTATGAAAAAGGTATACGTTGACTAATCATGGTCAATAGAGTTCTCTCTTGCATTATTTTATCCCTTTTCGGGCTCGAGAGACTAAATTTACGAAAAAGTACACCCATGGATTTTTCTTAAGTTTTTCTTTTGACTCCCTAAAAATGAAAAACAATGAGTTTCTCCTATACTGGACTCGTTAAAATTTGACAGTAAAGGACCTGTTGATTACAAACAGGAACATACCACTCCTTCTTAGGGTTCAATTTTAAACTAAGTTGGACTGATCTGAAAGATGAGCTTATAAAAAATAAAATGTTATCCTCCTCAAGCTTGTCAAAAGTAAATAGGTACTTGCAAGAAATGGTGGGGGAAAAGAGAGAAAAACATATTCGTTTGTTACACTTTGATTTGTAAAAAAGCATTACACCACTCTACAACACGATACTTTTTGTCACACTTTCACCTGGGTTGGGAAATCCTTTGCCTGTCAGTTAATCAAACCACATTGATGGTCTTCAGCCAGTTTCTAGGTATCAGCCTAGGGCAACTGTCACCAAACCATCTGCAGTTTCATTATGTGTTAAATAGGACATTCAAACAAACCATTCATCTGCAAACACTTGTCTCCATTCGCGTTAACCATCCTTGAGTCATTCCTTGCAAAAAAATTCTTCAAAACTTTGTCTATGGTTTCGTGTCGTGAGCTTTCTTACGACGGATCACTTTCTATCGACAACAGCTCATCATCTAGGAATTTGATCTAGAATTCGTCAGTACCTTGGAATCTGCATGCCTTCATGACCAGTTTCTCACCTTCGACGACAATTTACATCATTGACCTTCGATCGAATGATTCCGTGAAATGTTCGACTTCAGATCACTTATTCACATTTCATAGATTATACTGAGTACTTTGAGAACCATTTTCATTATTGGTGGTTTCTCTCACACTTGTTAATAGTTCACATCATTGATTGGTAAGCAAGTGATTTCTACCATGTTCGACTTCAACACATTTAATCGCATGGATAGAATCGTACTAGTTCAAGAAGTAGAAATCAATAACCTGGATCTAGTTTCCACCATCCAGGCTACGAGGAGTTTTATTATTCATTATGCAGTAGACGATTCATTACAGATGGTTGCACCCATGCTGTGTCTACACTATTGATGTAATATTAAAATCATTTCTTTATCAGAACAAGTTTAGTTAGTTTTGATCTGAGTATGGGAATGCCTACCTCAGCGATGATATATATATGTGTGTGTTTGTTTGTGTGTGTGTGTGTGTGTTGCGTTGAATGTTTTTACAGGTTTCCGACTGGGGTGTCCACAGCCTGATCCTTAAAATGATAAAGCACATCACTCTTCGAATATTCTTAGACTTCGCACTTTAGGGGGCAATATGTTACACTGAAATTTGTCACCATGAAAATTTAGTCTCCCTTAGAAGTCTACAATATCAAAGTTCCTAAATTCAAGCCTTAAAACTAAGAGAAAAGCTCATAAAAGCCTTAAAACTCTGGTACCGCACTTTCTCCTAGTTTTTCTTGCGATCCTGCACGTTTTGGCTATAAATCATGCGTAGCCAAACACACTTTATGTTTATTAAAAGTGAAGACCCCTGTAAAAGATAAGAAAAGGTGCAAGTAAAATCTAGAAGCTCAGCTTAAGTCATTTTTGGAAGCTTCTAGAAACATTCCTGCGGTGGAAAGTTCGCTCCTTTCATGTTCATGCATCCAATCCAATAAGGAGCTAACCCCTTGATGTAAGAAAATAATACCTTTGAATGAGGATTCTATACCTTCTTGTATGGAGTTTTAACCTCCTCTCTTCCACTATAAAAAGAGGCATAGGGAAGTCTCAAAGGGTTACAATTGATGAGTTGAACTTTTAGCATTGTTGGAGGCGAAGTGCTATTGAAACTTAGACCCTTTTAGCTGAGATTTCATGTGGGAAAGATTACATACCTGTGTGTATCTCGGTTGGAAGAGTGAAAAGCTGGTCAAAGTAAAGGAAACGCCTATTCTGGACCCTAGGAAGGCCTGTATGACATCAAGGCGGACACGGTTGTAAGGCTCTTCCTTATTTAAGTTAACACAAATAAATCCATTTTTCTTAATAACCTGTCAATTGATTGGTTTATTTTATGGATTCCTTGATCACCATAATAGATATGATTTATGAATATATGTTATGCAGATGCTATTTTATGTTTTCTTGTTTATGATTGCAGATCTTCGAAGGCAACTCTTTCAGGAAACTAAAGGACTACTACTAAAAACAAGCATTGGATCAAAGGTAGGATCGTTAAACCTTTGTAGCATTTAATTATGATTCACAATATATCTAGAGAAAGATAGTTTTGTTTGTCCATTTATTTCTAGTTGTCCATAGGACACTTGGGAGGTCTGTCTTGTCCGCAAAAATGACTTATTTGTAAAATAGGCACTCAACTATACAAGTACAAGGTAAAGAGGGTTAGTTAAAAATGGGTTAACATTTATCGGTGGACTTTCATCTACAATGTCAACAATGAATTTGCTTCCCCTGCTATAGCCAAGGATTTCCCTCCCAACTCAGGTTTGATTTAAATCCCTATGTTCCTATGCCTCTCTATTGGGGGACCCTCTGCTTTAGGAGAAAATTTTAGTTAACTTTGATAATGATAAATATTTAGGTAAGCCATGGTTAATATATGTTTTTTTAATTAATTAACATTAAGCACTCCTATGGCCAAGTAGACTCATCTCAAATAGCACACTATAAAATATCTAAGATATCAAATGGAAACCAACTAAAAAGGAGCCTCCTAAAATACAAGATGCTTAAGGTGATAAAATCCCCTAGTGCCTTGGTCCAAGAAAACGCCATAGAAGTAATTACCCTAACCTCCATTTTTCATCCTTTATTGGTGAAATTGACCTCATTAGGGCTGAGCATGACCCTCTAAGAGCATTTATATTGTGATTGAAATCTACCTAAGGTACCACGATACTTCTAACCAATAGTCACCTATGTAAGATCATGATAACATAGGCCACTATGGTCATCACCTCACAACCGAACCACCAAAGAAACATGCGTGATTATAACTAGAGGCATGGGAAAGGTAACTAAGCCCAAAACCACTTGAGATATTACTGAAATTGATTATTCATCTCTCTAATATATCCACTTATAATGAAGATAATTCAATGAATAGAAGTGGCCTAAGACTAGGGATGTCACTACACTATTCTTTATGAGAGTGTGTTCTTAAATTTTATCTAAGAGGAGTTGTCTAGCAATAATTTGATGTGGAAATGGATTTACACTCACTAATATAGTTATTTTTTATTTGTAACCTTGAAGGGTGTCCTCTCCAAATCCTATTACAAGGCTTTACAACCCTTGGATACTATTTGTTTTCTATAACTAGAAATATTTAATTGATTTTATTAGTTCTTTATTTTAGGTTTTTTATTACCAAGGGGTTTCAAGTGCTAATGAGACCATGTGTAATGATTCTTAATATCGATCCAAAATAAAACTAAATGAAAAGTGAAAATTTATTTCTAGTTCAATGAAAAATACCTAGAGAAGGGAAAATAATTCCCTTTTTTTTTTTATGAAAAAGAAGAACCTTATATTCACTCAATGCCTTTTTTTTATACTCTCCAACTTCATATAACTATTTCATCCCATAAAATACCTAGAAACAAAGAATAAACACTCTTAAAAATGCCAAAGAAATAGGATCAACAAGCACTCAAAATCTTGAAACTAAGGATTTAAAATTTAAAAAAAAACATGAATTGAATTATCACACTTGGAACTAACAAGCTCACACTTGAATAAATTTTCAATTTGTAACTCAATGCAAGAAACCAAAAAACATGAAAAAATAAACCAAACCCTAGGTAAAGGAAACAAGATGTAAGAGACCATACAACTTGGATTTATTCACAACTCAAGCAATAAAAAAACTCAAAAATACTTAAAATACCCCATGTTTTAGGTAAATAGTGTAACACAAACAAAATAAAGGTCAATCATTATTGGTAGCAATCAATCCAAAAAAACAACCTTGAAATCGTAAAGGAAATTTGCAAGTTGTGGGGAAAAATACTCAGAGGGGGGGATGGGTGAATCAATATTTATAACTCACTATAAACTTTAATTTTTCTTTACTAATTTCTATACACGACTTTAGTGAACCCAACTAGCATATACACATGACTGTAGTTAACAAAACTTGCATATGTCTAGAGATCTTATTATGCAGATAACTCTTTACTTAGATCAGTGCATCAATAATTCATCAGATGTTTAGTAAGCAGTAATAATGTGCAGTAAGAATAGAATAAATCATCACACATAAGAAATACACATGAAAATCAAGATTTAAGGTGGAAACCCAAGTTGGGAGAAAACTAGCGATGCTATCATCTCTGTCCTCAATATTTATTATAAAGAAAATTTCTTACAATATTGTAGTGGCGCAGACTCATACCAGCACATAGGCACCCACCCACAGAAGGTTGCAACCTTGTCTCATTCTCCATATTCTACTGGAATGGGAGCTCCAACCCCCTCATCTCATTTATCGGCTACCACTGGAAGGGAGCTACGACCCCCTGAATCTCATTTACTAGCCACTCCTGGAAGGGAGCTACTATCCCCTGATCTCGTTTACCAGCAACCAATGGAGGGGAGATATGGCCCCCTCACTGAAGGCTCCAACCCTCATCACCATCGTGGACCATGTTTCATCAATTTTAACACTAGATCCAACAGGTTGAACACAACACAACCTGTAGGCCTCTTTTCATCATATTTTAAAACTGGACCCACTCCACACATATACATCAAATTGAAACTCATAATCACATAAACTCATTCACTGAATCATAAATCAACCAACCAACAACTGATCTTTAATCGCATTCATCTAGCAGCATAATCAATATTCAAACAACCCAGATCTTTATGAAGACATCATTGACAGAGAACAGTAATACAACAAAACAAATAAGAAATTTCCTTTTGCAAAATTTCGCAAAACCCTGGATTCTATACACATATTTTCTTAATAGAACCTACGTATATATGCGCTTTTACAGAGATGAACATGTGTATAGATCAAAAATCATTACATGACTGCAGAACTCTTCAGAACGTACCCTTCACTTCAGCAAACATTCACTAGATAATAGATCTAAAAATTTCATAAAAATATCTAAAAAATACATATTCATTTCACGTCTAGAGATCCTTATCCATCATTGTATTCATAGGTGCATTATTATTTTAGATCTATCAATAAAATTTAGCGCATTCCATGCAGATATACTTCAGAGTGGAGTATTCATTCAATACCCAAACACATGCACACTTTTCACTATGATATTATTCTCCTTATATAATTTTAGCCTTTACCAATACCATGAGCCAAAACCACACAAGTATCTATGGTATTCTTGGACGGAATCAAATAGATGACACAACACTAAATACTATGGGTTAAAACTATAGTAATGCCCTCTGGTATCATAATTTTAGAGTGCAAAAGGCATACGCAACTTGGCTTCTACGTACTCGCATGTATATGCGAATTATCTTCATCAAAACTATGTATACACTAATTCTAGATGTATACATGGGTTGCCCTGATAAAACCTGCATATGTACATGGGTTGCCTTCATCAAACCTCTGCATACATTATGAAATACTAAATTTTTCATTTCTGTAGCACTTACTGGAATTCCTTTCTCTGTCACTTATGAATGGACATGTAGATACATAATTTTTACATCTCTAACAAATAGGTTGCTATCAAAAGACAACTCATCAAGTAGGTTTCCATCAAGCAGAGCTTCATCGAGTAGGTTTCCATCAAGGACAAAATATTACATCATAATGCCAACAATCTCTCCCTTTGGACTTCATGGAAGCCATGTTGGTGTTTGATCACTACAACAGATAGATACATTAATCATAAAAATTATTCAAACACCAAGCTATTCTCCCCCTTTGACATAAAAGGAAAAGGGATGATCAATACTGAAACAAGGATTCTATTTCCTTATAGAAAGAAGAGATCTGCAGATCTGATGTGAACTATATTGACCATGCTCCCCCTGAGTTCATGATGAATATTCAAACATATTTTTCAATATAAGTCAACTAAGTATGACCATTCCTATCACTAGGGACTCGTACTTACATATTCGATCCAACCAAGTGGAGTTACATATTTGATTCAAATACCCAACCAAGCGAGTTTACGAATTTGAACAAGTCCTTAAATGACTGAATATAAAATTTTTACATCATAGGTCTCAACATGACCTTTTCATCAAATAACATATAAGATTTTGTATAACCAGGACCAAAAAACGTCAAGAGAGAGATCATAATTCAACAACCACAATAATTCCAACAATGCATTATTCACAACAAGACTAATGCTTCCCCTGAAACTGTGCTCCTGATCACCACAACAACTCATTCATAAAAGCATCTTCATCAATCAGATAATCAAAAATTCATATCATATCATCATATATAACCATCAACATCAGATCAAGAAAATTATAACTGTCAGTAGCATATCAGAAATTGTTCTTGAGTTTGTCTCACTGGTTTTCTTAATAGAGAAAAACATACGCATCTATCTCCAATGAAACTCGCGTTTATACATGGATTTATTTTATGAAACTCGTGCATAGAAATTGAAATACATAAAATTTCACAACTCCATATCCCCTTCGACTTATACATTATGTACATATCTTCTATTGTCACATCAGATTCATTGTTAAAAATATAAATAATCAGAATTTCCAAACCAACCATGGGAATCACCATATATTTCTCCCCCTATGATGATAGATTACCAAATCCTATAGTTTATCTCACATTACTCCTGCAGTCATTATGATAAGTAAACTTTAGAAATATATGACTGCAGTAGAGTCAATATTCCCTACATTTTTTAGTGGTGCTTCTTCCTTTTCCATTTTTTCTTGTAATTTCTTATTGTGTAGTCGAACTTCTCCAATTTCTTAGATTTGTTCATCATACTTAACCTCAAATAAATGGCCTTATGCATAGATGAATTACAATAGAAACAACATCCATGAAAGCATCATTTCTTTATTGAACTATGCAATTATTCAATAACCGGATCCCTTTATTTTAGGTAATTATCATCATCCTTGATACATGCCATGAGGACTTGCGGATCTTGATCATAATCTTCTTCTCCTTTTGAAAATCCATCATTATCTTCATTTGTATAATAACTCCTACATTTTTCAAATTGTTTCCCTTTATCATGATTTTCTTTATAAGGACATTTAGCAACATAATGACCAACTCTACCACAAGAAAAATAGTAGAAGGGAAGCTTACCTCTAAATCTTCCACTACCTGGTTGAATTATTCTCACAAAATTTGCTTCTTCTTCTTCTGTTATATAACTTGATTACTTGAGGACTTCCTTTTCTTTTCCTTTTGCACCGGCCTTAAAAGCATCTTCTCTGACTTGTGAGGGACCTCCTCTTCTCATTTCAAAAGTAATGAGGATACCATGCAGCTGAATAATAGTAACAGTTTGCAGATTTTGCTTTTCTTCAGTAGCTGACACTTTTGACTCTAAATTTGGAGTCACATATCTCAATATATTTTATACTAAAGTTGAGTCTTTAATAACTTCACCCATATTCCTCATAGAATTCACAATCTCATCTAATCTTAGGAATAAACTTGCAATACTTTCATCATCATGCATTCTAAAATTTTCATATTGCATTCTAAGAGTTTGAATTTTGGCAGTTTTTACCTTTGCATCACCTTCATAGCTCTGAATGATGTTGTCCCATATTTCCTTTAGCGAATTTAGCTGCATAAATTTGACAAAAGAAAATTCTCACAGACTCCCTAATAAAACATTGACAACTTTTGCATTTATTTCATATCTCTTCCTTCCTGCTACATCTGTATGAAAACTTGCTGGATACTGGTAACCTCCTTCCATGATTCCCCAGACATCTGCTCCAAGGATTTGCAAATAAGCTCTTGTTCGTATCTTCTAGAATAATAGATTACTTCCATTGACTACTGGTGGCTTGATATAAAATACTCTTTCATGACTTCCCATTGCAACAGATTTTCTTCAAGCGATCAAGATTCTTCTGAAGAATCTGCTCTTATTCCAATTGTTGGTAAAAATAGTGAGAGGGGGGCAAAGGGTGGATCAATATTTATAACTCGCTATAGACTTTAATTTTCCTTTACTGATTTCTATACATGACTTTAATGAACCCAACTAGAAAATACACATAACTATATTTAACAAATCTTATGTATGTCCAGAGATATTATTATGTAGATAATTCTTTACTTAGATCAGTGCATCATTAATTCATCAGATGTTTAGTAGGAATTAATCATGTGCAGTAAGAACAAAAAAATCATCGCACATAAGAAACACACATGAACACCATGATTTAAGGTGGAAACCCAAGTCGTCAGAAAACCACCATCGTTGTTGTCTCTGTCTTCAATATTTATTATAAAGAAAACTGCTTACAATCTTGTACTGAAGAAAATCATACCAGCACGTCGGCACCCAACTGCAGAAGGCTGCAACCTTGTCTCATTCTCCATATTCTACTGGAAGGGAGCTCCAACCCCTAATCATGTTTACCAACTATGACTAAAAGGGAGCTACGACCCCCTACATCATGTTTACCAGCCACTCCTGGAAGTGAGCTACTACCCCCTGATCTCGCTTACCAGAAACAACTGGAAGGGAGCTATGGCCCCCTCACTAAAGGCTCCAACCCTCAGCACCACCGCGGACCATGTTTCATCAATTTTCACACTAGATCCAACAGCTTCAATGCAACACAACTTATAGGCCTCTTTTCATCAGATTTTCATACTGGACCCACTCCACACATATACATTAAACTGAAACTCGTAATCAGATAAACTCATTCATTAAATCACCAATCAACCAACCAACCACTGATCTTTAATCACATTCATCTAGCAGCATAATCATTAGTCAAACAACTCAGATCTATACAAAGACATCATTGATAGAAAACAGTAATAGATAAAAATAGATCAGAAATTTCCTTCCACACATTTCAGCAAAACCCTAGATTCCATACGATCTTTTGCTTAACAGAACCTACATATATATGCTCTTTTACAGAGACAAACCTGCATATAGATCTATAAACATTACAGGACTGTGCAACTCTTCAGAATAAATAAACATCTCAGATATTACCCTTCACTTCAGCAACCATTTGCGAGATCACAAATCTAAAAATTTCATAAACAGATCTAGAAAATACATATTCATTTCAGGTCTAGAGATCCTAGTCCATCATTGTATTCATAGGTGCATTTCTTACGCTTCACCTTAGCAACCATTCGCAAGATCACAAATCTAAAAATTTCATAAACAGTTCTTGCAAATACATACTCATTTCAAGTCTAGAGATTCCAGTCCATCATGGCATTCATAGGTGCATTACTATTTCATATCTATCAATAAATTGTAGCCCATTCCATGTAGATATACTTCTGAGTGAAGTATTCATTCAATACCAACACACATGCACACTTTGCGCTATGATCTTCTTCTCCTTATATAGAATTATCCTTTACCAATACCATGAGCCAAAACCACACAAGTGTCGATGGTATTCTTGGATGGAATCAAATAGACGACACAACATTCAATACTATGGGTGAAAACAATGCTAATGCCCCCTAGTATCATAATTTTAGAGCGCAAAAGGCATACATGACTTGGCTTCTTCATGCTTGCATATATACATGACTTCTCTTCATCAAAATGTCGTATACTCTAATTCTAGATGTATACACAGGTTGCCTTCATGAAGCCTGCATATGTACATGGGTTTCCTTCATCAAACCTGCGTATACATTGTGAAATATTAACTTTTTAATTTTTGTGGCACTTACTCAAATCCCCTTCTCCATCACTTCTGAACTGACCTGTTATACATCATTTTTATATCTTTAACATATAGGTTGCTATCAAAAGTTAACTCATCAATTAGGTTTCCATAAAGGTCAACTTCATCGAGTAGGTGGCCATCAAGGACAACATATTACATCATAATGCCAACACAAGTAAGGCAAGACATCTCAAAAATGAAAAGGTAACCAAACCATATTTGAAGCATATATTATCAGATATAGGAATTGGATGAGAAATATTAGGAAACATCCATATATTTTTTATGAAAACCTACCAAATAACTCACGAATGAGGAGCCATTCCTCTAACGAAGCATATGGACTAAGTATTTAGATGATAAACATACTATGCCAATATAGTGACCAATAGTAGAAATCACTTTGTAAGTCACTAACAGGGAGAAAATTACCCCTAAGGTCAAGATTCAAAATAATAATAGGATCATATATAAAAAAATCCCAAAAAATTAAAGCTATCATAATCCAAAATAATGTCAAAATCAAAATATAATGTCTCAGCAATATACAAAAGCCAAAGATCAATACCACGGAAGGAGAATTCAAATAGTAGTGAAATATTCAAAAAATTATTTTCCACTTATGTTACCTTGAAATTCACTTAGAGGCTGAGGATTTTTTTCTCCACTAAACTTGGCTCATAATTGGATAGAAGAAGTGTGATAGATCCAAGTAAACTCCCTAGGTCTAATGCAATAACATAGCATTCATCTCATAGAAGAGGATAGTAATAATGTATGAGTGTATCCATGTAGGTTGTTATAGTTTGTAGACCTTTCATAGCTACTATAAAGCATTATTTTCTCTAAATGTTCCACTCCAAGATCCTTGACCTAATCACATACACACATACACCACCAAACAAGATGATGTTTTTCTCCATTGAAGGAAAGTTAGTATGCACCAAATTCTGTAAAAATAACTTAATCACATTCATACATATAATAACATGAAATATATAAGGGAAACCACAATTTCCATTCATTATCAAGGATAGTACAAAGAAAAATTAAACTTGATTTACCAGTAGAATCTCCTCTCATCCTTGTAACTTCTCCTCCCTCAAAATATATGAATATTGGGCTCATGTCACCTGGAAGAGAAGAAATAATTGGTAGAAATTCACCAAAATAGTCTAGTTATTAACTCTATGACTCCCCTCTCACCTAAGAAAGGTCTCAATATATATGTTATTACTGGAATTAGAATGTATATGGAAATATAGTGTTGTGAGGAGTTAGGAAATTTTTCTAATAATTAAACACCAACCAACTCAAAATAAGATGGGTCAGTTTGATATCCCTTAAAATGACCTACTATATAATTTTGACCTACAGCACTCCCATGTTAAAGAAATTTCGTATAATCAAGTGCTATTTCATTAATTTTTAATGGATTGATGGGAGACATGATGGAAATGTTGTGTGAGTGATGGACTATTAAAGAAGCATAAGAAAGAAGGCGGAAGGATTCATTTAGACTAACAATTCTGGAAGGTTCATCTTAAGTTCCTATACCTAAAATAAAGTGAAAAAAGGGTTATGACAATAACATCTGGTTCAAATTTCAAAACTTGGTTCACTATATTTTTAAATATATTCTCTATGGAATTTAGTGTTCATGAATGCTCCTAAAATTAGTTTCAAAAAGGTCATCTTGGAATTTTTACTATTAACTTTTTTTTTGTGGGGGAGGGGGGGTGGATGTTTAATATGGAAAATCTTGTAACATATTAAGGAGAAATGACAGATGATATTTGGTTTAAATTTCATATCATGGTTTTCTATACTATTATACATATTCTCTAAGGAAGTTAAGCTTCTTGAATACTCCTAAAATCATTTTCAAAAAAATCAATTTGGAATTTTCACTATAATGTTTTCTAGGAGATTTTAGATTTTCAAACCTATGCCATATTTAGAAGGAATATAGCTAAACATATAATTAAAATTTCATAGTTGGGTTCACTTTAATGTGTATGATACATTATATGGAAGTTAAAGTTTGTGAAGGGCCATAGGTAAGTTTTAAACGAGTTATTTTGTATTTTTTCTATAACTTCTTAGCTAAGAATTTATGGATTTTGAAATATTTATGGATATCAAGAGACATAAATACGTATGTCAGTTACAAATTTCAAAATTCTATTTGAATAATTGGACATGTGGGATGTTCTACAGGTTTTCTCATGGGATGAAGCCAAAACTCAACAAGTTTTGGGAAAGTTACCCACAAATTTTACTTGGAAAAACAAATTCTTGTTAGACCTATGTCATTTTAAAGAAGACATATTAGAGCATTATAACCCACTTTTTCATATTAAAAGGGAATCAAATATCATAGATATATCAAGAAAAAATTTAACCACTTAGATGTTCTCGAAGTTAAGGATTGAACAATGTGTAACTTACAAGTGACCTACCTTTTGATTAGAATATCCAATTTTTTTCGCTAATTGAAAGTTATGATAAAGAGGAATACTATTTTCCAACAATTATCCAAATAAAATTACTATACCAATTAAGCCTCTTGAAACCAGGTGGATGCATGAATATGGGTTACAATTTTTTCAAGCACACGAGTTGGGAGGGAGAAAAAAAGTTGCTCGATCAAACAATAGTTTAACCCTCGATCTAGATATTTGAGGGCTTACAAATAAACCCTTGATTGAGCTCCCATGAAACCCATAGTTACATAGGAGCTCGATCGAGCTATTTTTTTTAAATTCCCACCAAAAACACAATGTGGAGTTTATGGTTTGAAGGGCTCGATCGAGCCCTTGTTTAACCATGTCAAGAACTTGATCGAGGGTTGGTTAGACCCTAATTTTGGATATTCAAAATTTTACCTTAAGCGCTCGATCAAGATTTTTAAGTTCTTAATCGAGCTGTTGAGGGAATTAAAAACACGGGTTTATCTCCTCTTCTACAAATTTCCCCGCAACACCATTTTTCACCCTATTGGAGTTCAGGAATTTTTTTTCCTTAAGTCGTAAAGTTTATCATGCTGGATTCATGAAGGAATCCTCTATCTAATGGAATATGAGTTTCACATTTTCAAATTCATATGATATTTTTTATCTAATTTATTTTAAACATAATGCTTGAATTTTTTATGATAATTTCAAAGGGGCCAAACAAAAAATCATCATAAAATATACAAAATTAAAAAAATTAAAAATACAAATATCTTCATTTATGAGTCCTCTTCAAAAGCGTGCTCTTTTTTTTTGAATTTATTTAAATAGTAAAAAAAAATTATGTGAACATGTGTCTACAAAATTCAATTGACATATTACATCTCCAACTTCGCAAAATAATAAAAAATATAAATTTGCATAAAAAAATACTTTTTTAATATCCATAACTTAGTAGTCTCAATCTAGATTATATATATTATGGATTTTAGACTAAGTTATGCTACGTGAACACACACATACCTCTTAAGATGTGCAAAAAATTGCAAGGACGAGCATTTCATTTGATGGAAAATTAAAATATGATATGACACTAATTTTTCTGCAAAAAAACTCATTAGGAAAAAAAACATAATTCTCCAAAAAACATAATTTTACTCTGAATCAAAATTCACAATGCTTATCTCAATTTTGAGTGCTTTAATTCGATAAAAGAGTAAATTTTTAAAATTTCATCGCCACATTTGGCCCAAAAATGTAACCCATATTATCATCCTAGACTCGTGAATAAAGTAAATAAATAGAATTTAGGTTCTCCCAATTAGAGATCAAATTTAATGAAATCGATTCTTCTATGTTGAAAAAGATGGATTTATTGAGCTCTGAAGAAAACTCGAAAGAAAAATAATGGATGAAATGGACAAGAAGATGGATGAAAATAAGGAATGAATACAAAAATCATTGAAAAACATGGAAACTATTCTCTTGGAGAGGCTTCCTAAAAGGGATATTGAGATCCAAGAAATTTTTGAATATATTGCCAACCATTGTGTTGGAACTCAATCACCCATGGAAAATAATTTATCACAATTGGTGAGCACAAATATTGAACCATAGAATCAAAATCATGAATTTTTAATCCAAGATACACATCATCATGGATTCAAGTTAGAACCAAGGATCTATTACATTCTGAATATCCAGATGAGGAATTTTGATGGTAATGGTCATATAACATGAATATTTTTAATGGAGAAATACTTTGATCTAGACACAGGGGTATCCTTACAAAAAGTAAATATTGCGTCCATGTTTTTAAAACAAGACCAACATCTATGTTATCAATGGATTTGTGAAAGAAAAAATAGCCCATTTTTACAAAGGAATTGCTAGCACATTATCGGAATATTAAGAACGATACTTCTATTAGTAAATTCATAGATCTTCAAGATAATGGTCGAGTTGAAAAGAAGTTTTAACAATTCCAAAATTTGAGTCTCACTGTAAAGAATAATTTAAAGGATAATTTCTTAGATCTATTTATTGGAAATTTATAGGAAAACATACAACTCGAATGACATATATTTAAACCTAAATATTTATGGAATTCTTTCAGTTTAGGAAATAAATTTCAAAGTAAAAATATGACAACTAGAAAATGGGCCACAAATAGTTATAGAGGAAATCACAATCCCTATCTTAAATTGATAGGTTTCACTCCTTATCAAATGAAATAAAGAAGAGGAAAGGGATTATGTTTCAACTATTACAAAAAGTACAATAAGGATAAAAAATTTAGTTAGAAGAAATTATTATACATAGAATATGAAGATGAAGAGGATCAAGAAGTGGAAACACCACAATATATAGAGCTATAGGAAACTACTCCAACAATTTATTGTTTTGCATTGGTCAACATCCATACTCCACAAACCCTCAAGAAACAAAAGAAGGAAATAAATTAGCACCAAAGTATTATGGCCCTTGAAAGGTGTTGCATAGGATTGGAAGTATAGCTTATGAATTAGAGTTTCCTTCATATTCATTCATACATATAGTCATACATATTTATTTCTTAAAATGGTAATGAGTGACAAGATCCCATTAAATCCAAAAAATCCTACCAAATATTAATGAAGAAGGGAAAATAATACTATAACTAAAACCAATATTAGAAATAAGGACTAAAAAAATGTGAAATCGAGCAATTATTGAGTACTTTATCCAATGAATGAGCCTAACAGTGGATTAATAAACATGTGAAGATGATTTTTTCATACAGAAACAACCATAGATTGTCAATTATTGAGGACAACACTTATCTTAAGAGGAGGGGTGTGTCAAACCCCATGGTAACCCTAAAACTCCTTATTGAGTGATTACATTTATATTTTTATATGTTTCTGTAGGATATATCTTCTCATGTTACCATTTTATCATAATTGTACATTTTTTCCTATATATATATTAATGAGACCTAGTTTAGGATAATCAGATCCTAGCTTTTACATTGTATTCATTGTAAAAGGAGGTTTTACCCTTGAAGAGGATTTCAATTATTGTTTCCTTGTCATTTATAGGGTGTGAGATTCATAACATGGTCTTAGCCCAACTTCTAAGATAATCCATAAGTATGATTCAAGTCATTTATTTATCATGTGTGCATCTTACTCAATTGGATAGCCCTCCATTCCAATGGGATATGGTGATTCCTCTTGTATCACCATTTTATATGAATGGTGTTCTTTAGTCAATATGCCAACTTCACATTTTTGTTGTGTAACTATATGTTCATGGGAAGTCCCAAATAATTTCAGCCATTTGCAGCCTCACTTGATCTCTTTTGTTGGCTACCTCTATGTCAATTGTGCATTAGTTTTTCAACGTTTATTGTCATTCATGTCATCCATTTTGAAATCCATGCTAAGTGATGCGAGAGACATTAAGGACCTCTCTGAATGGATCCCTTCTCATCAACATCATCTCATTATCTATGATGTGAATCTAGAGACACATTAGTACCTTGGAGCTTGAAATCCTTAGTGATAGGTTTCCTCATGGTTGATATTGTGTTTTCCTCACTAAACCATGTTGACCCATTATACAATTGTTCAACATCAACTCATTCATGCAAACTTGTTAGATTTTAGTAGGTTCATTGGGATCCATTTTCATCATTGGTGGTCTTCCATGTATTTGTTAATAGGATCAATTAATTTCTAGTAATTATATGGCTACCCTACATGCTTGACATTATCTCATTCATTCACATGTAGTAGGGTTTTATGCTCAATACAATTCAAATACCTTGGGTATCAATTCTATCTCACTCATGAATATTGAATCACCAAAATTTTAATGGATAATTGATTATTTACTATAAGGCCCACATATCATAACTCTCTCATTGGTGTTCACCCTCCTTCTAATATATAATGTGAAAGAGATCTAAAATATATTATTATGATCAATCCTTGATGACATGATTTTGTAGTATATTTTGTCAGTGACCATGTTATATTCATTGATATCAAGTACAGCGATGACTGACTTCGTGATTCATATCATGTATACCTAATTATGACTTTCACATATGCTTGAAGGTTATGTACACTTGGATGCCTCCATCTACCAAGCTCACTAAAAAAATTGTAATGTATTTTTGAAATTAGTTTTAGTTTTGACCTCATACATTTTGTGGCATGTGCTATAGCTGAAAATTATACTACCCTATGCCAGCAATAGAAGTTACACGAGGAGAAGGTTGAGATGTATAAAATTCTTCATGGAATCCCTAAAAAAGTACATATTTTCCTCTCAAATTCCCCTTTAACACTAGAAAAGAGAGTCCTAATGCCCCAAATGATTTAGAAATGATATTTTAATGCTTAACTACCTAAAGCATAGAACTTTGAAGTGGTCGCGGTTGTTAAAGAATCTGGATAAGTGTTTAAATGGTACAAATTGATTGGAAATTCAAGATAATGATGAAAGGACCAAATGATACTCATTCAAAAATATCTCAATATTCATACAATAACTATGTTAATTCATCTATGAAAGAAACTCTATACATGGAGTAAAGGAGATAAGTGAACTTAGGTACCTGTTGCAATATTGAGAACATAAATCCACCTTAAGATAAACTAAGGTTAACAATGATTCTAGTTGTGATCTTTGGTAAGAGGAGGAGATGAGTAGAAAGGAACTTAAGGAAGTACACTTTTGTAAGTTCATTGACATAATAAGAAAAAATTAGTGCTGCACCACCCCAACCCCACAAGCCTCCCCCCCCCCCCCCACCCGCCTTATGTGTATTTCATATGATTCTAAATATAATTTTTTTTTTATGATTATGCTAACACTAACATTGTTGTAGGTATCATATTATCGTATATTTCAATTAGATATTTTGTAGGTCATATGTGTAAGGTGAAAGGAGTTGGACCTTGACTCCGAAAAATAAAATAAATCATCCATCTACCTTCCAGGGAAAAGTGTGTCTTCCATCGCTTCACTTTTTTATTTTAGTTTTCTTTTGTCACAATTCTTTGGAAGATATGTGAACATTGTATTGCGGAAAAAAATTAATTTCTCGCTAAATAGAGCATCTATGTTCATCCTTCACTCTTTGGCATTTCATACACCTAACATTATAATTAACTAGATCACTTGTCATACCTACTTGATGATGTTGACTTATTATTGTTGCAATAATTTCTACTAGCCAACATGTCATACATATGGATCATTGTGCATTTCCTTTAATATTAGCTTCCTCAATTCTTTTGATTTTGGAATACATACTACGTTATTAGGAGTAATTATTCCATATTACTTTAGTGTATACTCTATAAAATTTTATGTACATATTCTTGTTTTAATCCTATAGATAATGATAATTTGTAACATCAAACTCTAAAATTCATCCATTTAAATTTAATGTTCACATATAAATCACTATAACATTCATGTTATGCAATATTATGTTAAGTGCATAAACAATTTTATCCTCCTTCCCTTTGATATATTCAAATTCAAAGTCATAGTTATTTAAAAATTTTATCAAACTTGCTCATCTAACATTAATATTCAAATTTTCAAACATATATATCATGCCACTATGGTTTCTCCTCAAGTCAAGTCTCTTCCCTATTTAGTAATGCCTCCACATTTTTTATCCATTTACTAAGGAAGCAAGCTCCAACTCATTTGTGGCATAATTTATCTCATATCCTTTAATATTTCCACACTTATATCTAATGGTATTCCCACTCTAAATAAAGAATCCACTAGGGCTCTCTTTTCATGCATCTATGCATACTAAAACATATTTATTTATGAAAAAATTCCTCACATTATATTGTTAACTAAAACATAGTTCTTTTATTTTGTTAACAATTGATGGGAAAAGTAATCCTTGAAAAATATGTAATAAATCTCCTATTATATCCTCTATGTCTCATGAAATATCTAAATTCTAAGACATCCTTTGGCTCTTATCATATTCTAATGGATTCAATCTTCTCTAGATACATTGGTATCCCTTCCTCTTAAATGACAGGTTCCAACTCAATGATCCATTAACGGTAAAAATATCTCTAGTTTAGGTTGGCATATAGTTCATTCTCCCTTAGCACTTGCAACACAAATCTCATGTGGTTTTCATGTCCTCCATTCACTTAAAATATATAATTTTTTCATCTAAGAGCACAATGACATACTTATCTAATTTGTTATGAATATGCCATCCATTAAGAAGATAAATATAGGTGTTGCATTAGTAAATCTAAAATTAGCCACTACAATATCGTAATTCCCATACCTTACATTATAAGTTATCCTATTTTTGTCTTATTATTTGATTCTCGCGTGGTTATATAATGATATTAGGTATGATATTGAAAATATCTTGCCTCTTCTCAAATGATAAAAGAGATCATTAATGCAGGTAGAGGGTATGTATTCTTCAACATAAATGTATTTTCCTATCTAAATTTGATATATAATCTCAATTTTCTGTCCTTTATTTTTCACAAAAATAACTAATGCTCCCCATTGTGAGATGCTTGGGCATATGTATTCTTTATTCAACAACTCTTCTAGTTACATCTGTAATTATTTTGACTTTAAGATGCTTATTTTATAATGACTCTTCAATATTGGGGTATGAATAGTCACTATTTGTATAGGAATTCTATGTCCCTATTTGGTGGCAATCTTGGTAGAGCCTTCAAGTACATCCTCAAACAAATGAAACACTTGAAAATATTCAAGTCTTGGCCTTTTTTTATTTTCTGTCTCTTCCACATAAGCTACATGTAATTTGCATCCTTTCCTAAAAAAAATCCTCAATTGTAACACTAATATATTCTTCATATAAAGGGCCATGAAAGTCCTTGCATGGTGCTAAATTTCCCTTTTTCATCAAGACAAGTCAAATTATTGTTATGGAAACCTAAGAAATCATGATGCTAGTCCAACCAGTCCGTTCCAATTTGAGGATTCTATGATATAAATGGAAATACATGTAGATAAACATTTTTATTCACTCCATTTATATCTTATATAGAACCTTAAAGAATCTCATTTACCCTTCCTTTGGTTCTAGTCACTAGCTAAACAATCCATGACTTTTCAAGATTACTTGTAATTCAATGAAATATATCCACTATTCTAGGATCAATATAACAATTAATTTGTCTTGAATCAATCAAAACACAAAAATTCTAGCTTGAAATATTACCGTCCACCTCAATCATATGGGATCGATTTTCTAGAAGTCAATCCTACAAGGCTACATATTTGCTTTGAATATATATACCCATGTTTTCCAATGTGCCTCTTGAATGTTGTGCAAAGTCCTAGTTTTTTCATTACTATGAAGACAATATTTTTAGGAATAATATCCCTTATATTCCCAAAGTTTTATTGGTGGTTTTCCTCTCTTTGAAAATAAGACTTCCATTTTGTTTTCATTACAAACAATTTGATCTTTCTAAGGTCTATTAGGAATAGTTCTATTGAAAGGAGGTTGGAATAAATTCCTTCTATAATATATTCTATAATTCTTCTTATCCATATAGGACTTATGATAAGCATCTTTTCCATTGCTTTCTTCATACAAGTACTTGTAATTTATAATGGTCTCATCAAGATTTTGGGGCTCTTAAAATCAAATCTTGTCTTTATAAAAAGATGACAATCCACTTAAAAACCTATGAATTTTCACCTTTTATTCTTTGATAAAGTTCAGATAACAACTCCAAGGATTTCCTTTCATACTCTTCCATGGTCATATTTCCAAAATCGAGTTCAAATAATTCTCACATATTCTTGTTATAGTACTTCTCTAAAATATACTAAAAACTGACTATAATTTTTTAACCAATTCCAAGAAATCCTTTTGTAAACAACGAGGAAAATTTTAAGGATGGAAAATTATTTTGAAGTTTAAAAAATTGGCGAATCTCACTAGTCCCTAATATGCAAACTATAAAATGTTTATTGATGTATTTGTAAAATTATTCAAATTCATAATGATATTATATATATTCTCTATAAAATTTTGATGATTTTTAATGTAAAATATTTTTATATTGTAAAATTTGGGCGAATCGTTTTATAAAAAAATGGAAATTGGCGAATCTTTTTTTGGAAAACCCATGGAAAATTAGCCCACCTGCGAATATTAGCCCCTAAAAGTTTCCATGTAAACAACATGCTTATCTTGCTTTAATTGGTACCATCAATAGTAAACTTTCCATTATAGATTATATATGACATTTCTAGCTTTTATATTATATAAGTAAATGTGTAACAAAAATATATTCTAATTCCATGCAATCAAATTTTAGCATTATCTCATCTCTTATTTTCCCCATCAAATTTTGGAGGCTTGATTTTCATAGGATCAACTTACAAACTATCCAACTCTTATATTCTTCTTTGATGATTAACAAGGGATACATCTAGGCTTCTCATTGAATCCAAAAATGCATAAAACTTCCTTTAAATGTGTGTATGTCAGTAGTCATGCCTTTGGATTCTACTAACACTTTTTTTGTGCATATTTATTTTGTATTTATCCCTTCCATAATGTTGCCCTTATTCCCCATGTCTTGAACTTGATCCATTCTTCATTTTCCATTATAAATAATTTATACTTTTCAACAACTAAGTGTCTTTTTTGTTTCTCCATGTTTAAACTTCTCATAGTCTCTACCAACTTTGTTTGTTCCATATTTCTTCTATCCCTATTAGACTATGTTTCCTCACTACCAAAATTTATGTTTAGGAAATTAGATTCTCTTTCATGGCTATCAAGTCTCTATGAATTATTCTAATTACTATAATTGGATCTATTTGTTGAGACCTCTAATTATATGAAATGTCCATTCAACTAATGTTTTATAGATTAAATCTAGCATTCATACAATTATGGAGATTATGTGTGTGATATTTCACCCTTTAATGATATTAGTGCCATTATCTTGATTTTATAAGAATTTCTATTGGATAATAAAAAATCCATGGTGAATGGATATCATGGAATAGCTCTCAATGACTAGTGAAATGTCCCATTTTGAGCTCTTAGCTAAGAAATATAGCTTTCCAAATTTTTGTTATTTTTCCTAGTTTGCCAATGTTAATTTTAAAGATACATTTATTTGAATTATTATATGTTTATATGATCAAATATAAATTATAATTCCATGGTTTTATTCAACTATCCAAGATCATTACACGTATTTCTTCCATGCTCCATTTCGATGCTATAACTCAGAGCTACAAAATGGAAATTATAGCTCATGGAATTTATATGTTACTTCATTTCTCCTTCTACTTGTTCCAAATGCAACATTCACATAGTAAATCCATTTCATGATTAGAGTATCTTGTTTGAAATAACTTACTAAGTTATATCATTTATTATCCTATTACTTTGTGTGCCAAATCCTTACATGGACCCATAATATTTCCCCAAAAACACTATTTAGGGACTTAAAATAGCTTACTTAAGAACATAGGTAAATTATATAGTATGTTAATGGTGTGACTTGTTTATGTGGCATTGACGTGGAATATAGGTCCACATGGAAACTTTGATTTGATCATTACACCATATCCTTTGTCAAACTAAAGAAAATACTTGTCAATGATTACTTAATTGTTTAATTGGTAATCAACATAACCCATAATTGATGAATGACCAATTATTCCATTAACGAATTGAAATTTTATTCCCTTTTTTCGAATTCTTGAAAATACCATTAGTGAAACATGGATTCCTTTTCATTAGGGGTTAGCAAAAGTTATCCATTAGAGGCCACTCAAAAGGTGTCCATTAATGATTCTTCTCAATGTATACATTCATGATTGGTCAGAAGGTTTTCATCAATGATTCTAACTTATGTATCCATTAGTTATTAATGAAAAGGTATCTAATAGTGATTCCACCAAACATATTCACCCATGACTAGTCAAAAGGTATCTATATATGATTTTTCTAGAATTTTCCAATCAATTATTGGTGAAATTCTTTTTTCTTACAACTCTAGACTTTTTTGTTTTTTTAAATGAATGACTGAAAATTGCATCGATGATCATCAAAATTATTTTACTGAAAAGTCCAAAATTCTTTCATTTTTTCCGATGCAAAAATATCACATTGATGAAAAAAATACTTCGCTGACACTTACAAAAAGTTAGAAATATGGCTAAACCTATGGTTAATCTAAGCCATCCACTTCGAATTGACAATTTGATATTGACCATTAATGGGTTACAAAAGTTCTTCTTCAAAAATTTACATAGGGCTACCATCCACGTTCTATATTAAGTGTTACATTATTGATTCTAACCCGATACTCACTTATTCAACATCCCACTATTCCACAAAGAACTCCATTCAAAAATTCGAAATTTCTTTCTAATTTAAACCACCTTCATATAATTTCAACATGGATTGAAATGTATAATGGAAAACTCATATGAATCCAAATTAATCTCTATTCACGTGGGTTTGGTGCTTAAACTTCTACTTTAATACCAGAATGTAGCATACCATGCTCCAAGATTAGACACATCATTGTAAAATTTCACCTCTAATACTACTTGCAATGTGCCCAAATTGTATGGTACATTAAGAACTCATTATTTTGAAAAAAAATTCAAATCTTACTAAGGTTTACATGATTGAAGCATCATGTAATGGGAAAGAAATTCATGAAAACCATAAAGAAAACATATAAACATTAAACATTAATATATTAATGATAGAGTGCATATCAACAACATATATCATAACTTAAATTATAAATAAACATAGAGTAAACAAAGAATGAATATAATGAAAATTGAAAAGTTAATTTTCTCAACAGAGTCACCAACTAGCTATAGAAATTAAATATTTCACCTAACCATAGACTCTCCTTGTCCAAATATCTCATTAGTAGGTCACCTCCAAGCTAAGGCTATGAATACATAAGGATAGGAACCTAAGCTTACTCTACTCTCACACAAGAATTCAAAAATGTTATGATGTCACAATCTATATAGTCACACAAAAAGATCATGTTATCATAGTTACTCAAACAATCACATAGCCATATCAACTTCTAGCTCCCTTCCCCTTCATATTGTACAATTCAAGGAAAGGAATTCCCTTCTCTACAATGTATCCCCTCAAGAAATTCCATTTCTCTCTAGGGTTATTGTGATATTAGTTAGTAAATATACATGCTAGTGTCTCTAAAGATTACCATCCATGGAAAATTTCCTCAATAATGCCAATTCATTCGTGCACGCAAGTATCCTCACATGTTAGATAATAACTAGTCTTAACACACAACCAAATATTAACAACTATATGTTATATAACTCTTCTCTCTTAGAATAAAGTTCAATAATGAATAAGAAATAAATAATGAGGAATCCCCCCAACCATCGAAAAGTAGGGTTAACATATGAATCCCCCCATGTGCCATTTGGCATCCAAAATAAGAAGTTGGTGTAATTAATTTTCCCAACTGGTTCAAATATGATATTAATAAATATGATAATATTTGATCTAGCATTTATAGCTACCCTTCCCTCTCAAGTGGAGTCATAACCCTTATTTTTATCATTTACTATTTGCAATTGTCAATGTATTTTCGTTAATAATATTCATAACAGTTATAATGCTAGGATATGTTTCATTTCATCATGTACAAATATACATTAATCATCTAGTGATAAAAACTAGGATATTATATACATGTGGCTCATTTCCATATGACACTCTATTGTGGTTGCATTTCATCACCCAAGCCTACCTAACATAATTCGTCATCACATTAACACCTTGTCTCTTCTTCCTTCTCCATTATACTTTCTTCTATTACCTTTCTTTTCTTTTTCTTTATTTATTTACATTTATTTGGCCCTACTTGATCCTTTTGATTCACTTGGAACCATGGCACACCCCACCCCACCTAACTCCACCCCAATGGGACAATGGATCCCAATGATATCTAGTGCGAAATCCACAATGCAGTTTCACACTAGACATCGAGATGAAGGGTTCCATCCAAGGTAGGAATTTAAAATCTAAAACACCCATCAAAATTAATGGTTTTGAAACTATAATGTAGATTTCCATTATTTTAACAAATAATTTTGATGGACAAGGAAATGTTTTACACATATTTGATGAGAAAATCACCCCTTTCCATCCTTGATTCCATCCTACACTCGTTCCTCTTTGATGAAGAATTTTAAACCCTACTAGACCAAATGATGAAGATTAGCGAAGATTTTAGGTCTCTGAGCAATATTAGGCATTAGATTAGGAGGGTTCTTATCTACGTGCATGCCTAATATAATTTATGTGGTGGAATTCTATTCGTATTATGAATTTTAGAACATTATTACCAATATCATTTTCTAAAACACATAATACAACTTTTGGTATGATCATACAACTTCGATGATATAAGTTCCATCTTTACCTCTAGCTCAACAACAACACACGTTATACCCATCGACTTATACCTCCACATTTGTTACCCTATCACATGTACTATGACATAAGCCACATGGCACCATGTAGTCCATAGGTCCTCAACATCACCATTGCAACACGACATCCATTTACATAATTTTTAAAAATTCAAAATTATTAAATCTTTCCTCCCTCAAAATGTTTCCTAATTTTTTAAAATATTTCCCTAGACCACGATTAAAATTGTATTTTGAGCTTTATCAGACCTAATTCAACCATGAAGATACCTAATCTAACCTTAAAGCATGAAATTTTAACTCTTCAGCAATCCTTTGGTCTCAATTTAAAAAATGTAAGTGGGATTTTTTTCCTATACCACCATTTTCATTTCTGTAAACCCAAGAATGGTTTTTGTTTCAAGTAAAAACCTCCATATGTTAAGATATCTAACCTCATTATTTTTTCACACTTCAAGGAGATAGGTCCCTGGTGTCCCAAGGCACATTCCTGCTCTATATCCTATGTTGACTTGGGGGATTCGTTCTCTATAGGGTATTTCAATGGGGCATCTTCCGAAGGAAAATGTTTGTGTGAAGTCCTCATTAACATAAATCCATCCCAAGCCTATTGTATCTTTTGGTATTGTGGTATTGTATCTAATTGCATGAATGAAATGGTGGCCCTTTGGGGAGTGATGGAGTGTTCCCTTTAGCTTTCCATTGACAAGATCTTGATCATTGGCGATGAAAATTCTATCATCCAATGGGTTCAGGGTAGAAATTCTCTCGAGGTCCCTTCCTTATGCAACTCAATGGAAAATATTAGGTCCTTACTTCCCTATTTCCTAGACATCTCCTTCCATCATGTTTATAAAGAGAAAATTTCTAAATCTGATGCATTATCCAAGCATGCCACCCCTCCCTTTTAGAAGATAATCTATTTTTAGCACTTGGTAAATGTTTTTTTTAGTCGAGAAGGTTATTTTGACTTCTAATACTTCTAAGCCCCTCTTTGCACTATTTTTTCTGGTATTTGTAGTTAGCTTCCTCTCCATTTTTTTTGGATGTTATCTCTATCTATGTAGGCTCTCTGGAATGTATCTATTAGGATTGTGTCTCCTCTAGTTTTTTCTAGTATATCTTGACATATTGTTGGCTCTGGGGAATCATTGTTTCTATTCTTTTGATATTGGCCCTAATGCTATGGTGAAGTTTGCATATGGTCCTTCAATTTCATTTTGTTTTTTTTCTCTTGGAAGAAAAAAAAAACCTAGAATTAAACAATTACAACACTAAATGAGCCAAATTCACTAATATAATTTTTGGTTTTGGTCTGAGATCGCTATTTTGTACAAATTCCCTGGAAATTTTCCCAAATGACTCATGGGAAATTTCTTCAAATACTTTTCATTCCATCTTTGTAACTTTGTCTTAGTATTAGTACTATATGAAGCTTTGGTGTTAATCCTATTCAACACAAAATAAATTATTCTTCAATCTCAAGTATTATATTACCTTCTGAATCAAATCCTAATTCACTATGAAATATGAAAGGCCTAACTCTTTTCGAAACATAAAAGGCCTTAAATCATTTATGAAATTAATCATAATTAAGAAGACACAAATCATATTGTTAATTTTTTTTTATTTTTTGAAATTCAAGTTGAGACAAATTCATATGAAGATTTAGTGGAAAATAGAGTTTTGTGTGAAGCAATAAAGGTAAAATCACATTTATTGAGAGTAATGAAACTTGGGACTTCGCTAAATTCAAAGAATAAATAAGTAATATGAATAAAATGTTTATATAAAACATACTAGTGATGGGACTATTGAAATTAGTAAGTTGAGGCTAGTTACTAAAGGATACACAAGTCCATATAATAGATTATGAAGAAGAATTTTCACTAACTACTTGATGAGATTTAATAAGAATAATGTTAGAATTGATAGCTCATCATATATGGTGAATTATCTAAATTGATGTAAATTTGCATTAGTGAATAGTGACATCTAGGAACATTTCCATCTACAATATAGACTTAGTTTTGAAGTATAAGGAAAACAAGATTTCTTTAAAAAACCAAGAAGGCATTGGATTGAAACACACTCCTAGATATCTGTATTCAATAGTCAATACTTATCTCTTCTATTATGTCCTTTTTGAAATGTTATAGGTCAATTTGGGCAGAATTCCAAATGACCTGGTTAACTAGACATCTTCTCCAGGACCAATGATCAAGGGTCTATCATTCCCTATCATTTTAGTTGCTACATGCCCTAAGACAAGAAACAAGACAAATCAAGAAAGACTTTCATCAAGGATAGGTTTCCAAGGTTTGAAGCTTATTATATAGCATATGAGAGCTCACCAATGCAGGCTCTAAGGGGCCTAAATGCGTTGCATATGCAGGTAGCCCCATGCAAGGCTGCTTTGCAAATCACTTCTCAACATTCATAGCTACGTTGGTCACATTGGGAGCGAAATTCTCATTGTTCTAGAACCTTCACTTGCCCAGTGCCTTCTAGAAAAGTTCACATGTGTCAAGCTTCGAATCCAAGTGTCCATTTGACATATACATGACTGGAAACATGTTTTCCTATTATTGAAAATTCATTGACTACAAAACAACCTACAGGTCATCTATAAATTGAGCACAACGCTAAGTATTTGAGGAGGAAGAATTTGAGTAGAGAAATGCTAGAGAATTTTCAACTAAGAGCTATATTTGTGTAGCTGTTGCTGCAGAGATTTATACTATGATGAGGCTTGGGAACGTTGCTGGAGGGTCACTTCAAATTAGTCACTTGGTTGTAACCTCTCCTTCTATCATCAATAAAGAGTAATGCTTATTTTTCCCTTTATGCATCTATATTGGCTTTGATTTTTCATATTTTAAGATCTTGGTTGATGTGTATGGTTTATGCTTTACTGATTTATCTAACTAGCTTGAATATATATCTATATTATTGCATATTCTACAGTTTCTTTGTTCTTTTTTGCAGCAAGAATTCAGCCCAAAAAATCGCTTGAATTTGAAGCTGCAATAGAAGGAGCCATTTGGAAGCGACTGAACATGTAAGCCTCCAATCCTCTCTGTGTATATATTCTGAGTTAGGAGAAATAGTCGTATAGTATTTCACCTGTTGTTCTGGACTAGCACCTATCTAGGGAAGCACGATTTATCCATAATTCACAATTCTGGCCCAACAAATTGACGACTCTGTTGGGGATAATTTCTCTTATTTCTAGGTGTTTAAGCCTCTAATTTTCTTTGTTTATCCACCCAGTAGTCGTTACTCATCAAGACTAAAATTTTTCAGTGCCAAATTAGTAAATAAATTGAGTTAAACAGTAGTATTTTTCTTTGTATACTGTACCCAATGCACCCTTAGACTAGAAACAGTGCTTTGCAGAGCACTGTCTCCCTTCTTAGCCTACTTTGCAGAGCATTGTCTCCCCTTGGAGACTGCGTTGACTCCTGAAAACACCCAAATTCCCTTGAATTTCCCTTTGAAATTTGCTTCAGTTTTGTTTTCTATTGCGTTTTGAAAAGTTTGATGCTCAATTGACCAGTGACTCTATATACTTCTCCTTTGACTGAAAATTTGTTTAATGTTGTTTTAAAAAAGTTTTTGTTTATCGTTGAAAAGTTGATTTCAAAGTAATTTTTATGGTCGCATTAAGAATCATTTTCTTTCGAAATAGGAAATTGTTGTGAAATCTTCATTTCCCTAATAGGAGAAATTGTTGTTGAAGTCTTCATTTTTCCTTCAAAAGAGAAATTGTTGTTTGTATTCTTCATTTATCGAAAGTAAAAAGAATTTGAATTGTTGATTTAGTGCACCTAGTTTCTTTTCTGCATTCATAAAATTAAGGAAACTAAAAAGAAAACTTTCATTTGCATGTAGAATAATGTGTTTTTTGCAAAAGGAACATTAGGAAATATGAATTTAGTTTGAGATCATTGATTTGTTTTGTTAATTGATTTGTTTACTCACAAATTATTTGCTCTCTTCCCTTAGTAGCTAGTTTTTTCATTTAAAAAGTTGAAAGTGAAATATTTTTTATCATTCTTAGCTTGCATTTTAGGAATTTCTGTAATATCCCAAATCTGGAATTGCTACAATAAATAGAATATTTTGACGTATTCTAAAGTTGGAGATTCAGAAAATCATGATCATGGAAATGTAGAGCAGCTTATTGGATGTAAAATAACATCTCACCAACATATGCAAGAACCTCATAAAGTAGATGGCCTATATTCTCCTTCCCAAGTGGGGAAATGCAGCAATATAGGGCATAAAACAGCTTTCTTTAGAAAATAAAACTATACAAGTGAGAAATGGAACTTGGATCACTTAGAATACATGATAAAAATATCACATGCAGAATTAGAGGTGAAACAAATCACTATAGCCAACATAAACAGATCTTCCCAAGTCAATATGCCTCAAATAAGCCCAAACCCCATAGTGTAGCTCATGCAGAAAGTACTGAAGCAAGAATGGTGTTATTTTTATGAGGGTTTATGCAGAAAATGATGAGAAAAAATAGATTTGGAGTATACAATGAATCAATGGCTGAGAAAATGGATATTCCTCCCTTTTTATACAAAATAAGAGTAACCCGGCAAGGGTTTCTTGAGAGCACAATGTACAAAAATGAAGATCTGCAAATATGGATCTGAAAAATGTATTTTTACTATAGCAGTAGATAAATATGACTAAAATATATAGGCGACAGAAGAATAATGAAATACAGAGCTTTCTAGGAGAAGGGTTGGCACTTTCTCCAAGGAATGAGCTCAGAAGCAAGGGATCAAACCCTACAACTATTGCTCTAGAAAAAATGATGCAGTTTCCCTAGTAATATACATTATAGTGGATGGGAACTAAGTTGGCCACTTTCAAATATGTCAAATAACCTTTGGGACCTCCTGGACTGATCTTGCAAAGAAAGGGGAGCTCCCTCCTCTAAAAGATAAGCTCAAGAGCTAGTGTTGTGAATCTCCCACTGTACACCTAGCAACACAGTGTTTCCTGCTGCAAGAATAATGTTGTATCTGTAGGAGGTGTTAGGCCTTAGGCCAGGATATGGGAGAATGAAGAACATAACTCCTCCAAGTGATCTCTTAATGAAGGAGAAGGAATCCCTAAGCAAGAATGCCTTGTGTTGAACAACACTTCATACTTAGCTTAACAGCTAAAGAATGCTCAAGTGTCTAAGAAGACATGAAAATTTAATCCGTAAGATAACCTCAAAAGTCTGTCATCTTCCTACTTATAATGTTTTTGAGCCTCCTCACCTTGGGTCCCACTTATTAGGGTTTCCAATACCATGTGAATACATTCCCTTCAAAATTGCGATGTCTTCTCAAGCAAGCCACACCTTCTTAGGCAACGTTGTTGACTTGGTCAACTTTGACTGAATCATCATGATCCTCTTCCTATTCGCACATGGGAGGTGAAAAATCCAGCCACCAAGTTATCCCCTTTTCACACTAGAGGGATTTTATGTCAATACAAATTAAATATGTATCCCTCTTCCCATTTATTCCTCCACTTGGTGCAAAAATCAAAATCTAATATTCCAATTAGCTACATGCTAATTTTAGGAATATTACAGTCCTCCCCTCTCAAAGATTTCTTGTCCTCAAGCAAGTGCAAGGATAGACTGAGTTATGTCTCCTCCTCTCCCTGTAGCATCCATGTATGATGGTCTCCTCCAAGTAAAGAGATGTTGTCTCAAGAATGAATACTCATAGTGCCTCTCCCAAGAAAACAAGGTAGCCTTTGGTGGACACCGCAAATGGCTATCATCATGTAGAATTAGCAGACTCAAGGAGACAATTATGTGTTGTCTAGAGGTCCTCTCAAGGAATGGAGTATGAAATGCATGGGAAATCCTCATTCCCAAGTGAAACCTCCACCCCCAAGCTATCATCCATATGAAATGAGTCACCCTCCAGCATGGAAAATCATGAAGAATCTCCTCCACCTTTGGCTCCTGAAGTGTAGGTGGGATGAATACATGAAAATGATAGGTAAGAGGGCCTATCCCATGCTTTCCTCCTCTCCCATTATGGTAAGTGTAGAGGGCATGTTGATCTTGGGCTGCAACATGATTGCCCTCTAATGGCAAGAGGAATATTGAGCCTCCAAGGACCCTTCCTCTAAAGTCATGAGCCATGCCAACCCAAACCATTCCATACAAGATGAATGGCACATAATCAACATATGGCATCCAAATCAGAAAATGGCTAAAGCTTATGTGCAATTTTGGATGATAAACATGGTCTCTTTGGTGGATAAAACGCAGTCCTTCCAACTGTTTATTTAGAGCATCAAGTGCCAAGTTGTTCTTCAAATAATTTGCATTTATGCATGTTAGCTTACCTACTATGGAGTAGTAAGCAACAATATATACCAGCTGTGTACAATCAAAGCAATACAGCACTTTCCCAAAGTCATGTAGAGATGGGTTATCAACATTACAAAATTTGGCCCTAAAGTGACCATGAAACACAAAAAGAATATTGCTCTCTCGTGGAGCAATGCAATGTTTACATATGGTGAGAAAATACAAATACTCAATAGAGTAATCAACAAGCACATAAATTTATTCCTTACCATGCATCATGTGTGTGCTAAGGATGAGGTCCATGAGTGAGTCCTCCCATGAGAATCTTCTCATAAAAATCTGCAAGAGGATAGGGTGCATACTCCCTTTCGAACACGCCATCAATAAAAACATGCTCTCAAGTGACAGCATTGTAGGCCTTAGTAATAAGGCTTGTCACTCCATAACTTCTCCCTTTGACATTCCATATGCGAAATCTATCCACCATCATGCTACAATGTGAGAAGATCTCCTTCCTACATGGAAGCCCCTCATAATCCTTCAATGCAAAAGGGTAGCCTCCTTGCACCATGAATGTGCCTTCCTCCTCTCTTGAAATATCATAAAAAGTATGGGAAAATTTCTGCCCATAATCTCTTCTTGTCAACCAAAGCAACCATGCCTCCTTCTTATGCATCCCTCTCTTGAGATACAAGGCATGAGACAAGAAAATAAAAAACTTTGGGTGGTACCCATATTCACCCAATAGAAACCAATGCAAGTCATCTCCTCCCTGCTTTAGATCTAGATGTGGTAAGTGGTTTACATACCACTTACTTGCTGCCCTTATAATTCCACCATGGTTGAAGGTGAAATGTATATTTGGTGCTTTAGGGAAGCACCCATCATGCTGCAAGATCTCCCTTAGCCTATCAAGGGAGTGGCCATATTTGGAAGCAGCCCTGGCCCATAGTTGGCCATGAAGCTTATATGGTAAGACACTCCTTTTAGGAGTCATGGCCTGGATATGTAAAGCAAAAGAATCCATGAAATCATAAAGAGAAAGGTGCTTTGCATAAGCATGCTTCTTACCCAAGGTCTCTAGCATTGTGATAGTTCCTCTCTTGGCCAAATGTATCACTATACAAGGTTGAGAGAACACTTTTCTCTTTCCACCAAGGAATTTCTCGAGAGGGTTTCTTCCAAGTAAGGAGACATCAAGGCATAGATCATAACAGAAATATGTATGGACTGATGATTCCTGGCTTGCCTTGCATAGATCTTCTTGCCTTCTTAGTACATCACTCTTTTGAAATAAAGAGGGATGAATGTTTCTTCCCCAATGAAGCTTGCCCTCCACTTAATTTTCTGCAGTATATAGGATCTCACCATATGATATTGATGGCACATGCTGCTCATTGATTGTGCCATAATTTATACATGTGAAACTCTTTGAAACTCCTTTCAAGAATGCAAGATATTCTCTTCTTGGAGCATCTGCCCCTCCTTCTTCTTCATGAAATGCTACAAATGCCTATGTTATGACTGCGTTGTCACCCCTAGCCTCTTCTCCAATGGTGTAAAATGCCTCACCATCAATAGGAGACCTTAGATCTTGGTCTTCCTTTGATAGAGGAATCTTCATATATTCTTTTTTAGAAGAAGACTCTTCATCCAAATGTGGATACCTGCAATCATTTCCTCCTTTTGTATCTTTCCAATGAAGACTACCAATCTCCCAAAGAAAGTATTCCTCCTTACACCTCATTGGAGGTTGAGATGTAACCCCTTGGAGATATTTCAGGAAAGACCCCTCATCAATGATCCTCTTGGATCCAAAAGAACCCAAGTGTGCTGAAGGCCAAACACCAACAGAAAGTGGAACAACATTCATCATGCCTCCCACCATCTTGCACCCTAACTTATCATGTTGCATGCAACTCAAATAAGGTTCAAAGGAATTAATGTTCATCCCCTCTTGTATTAATCCCAAATTTCACAGTGTTGTGCAAGCTTATTGTTCCACCATAGCAATGAGTTTTGATCCTTGACCCTTTGAGAAGAAATTCCCAAGGTTTTCCATAAGAATTTCTAAAATGATCGGGAATGGAGACACATTCATACCTTGGTGAGTCTTGTGAACCTCTTGTATGGTTGCAAGGGTTCCTCTCTTCAATGTGTTGGCTTATCCAACTACTGCTACATATGGATGCCCCTCCATGGAAGTGACAATGTTGGTACAAGGCTTCTCAAGTGGAGAAGAGGACTCCTCCTCCTCTGGTCTTCCACTGTCAAATTTTTTGATTACTTGATGAATAAAATCAACAGAAGTAGATACTCTTGCATGACCTTCATGGCTGATCCACCAGGAGCTTGCCTTGCCTTTCAAGTGTAGCGCTGAGATCTCCACAGCTTCTTCCTCCACTACTGGGTGTACTAGGAAAAATGCTTCTAGCTTCATCACCCAAGTCTTTGCTACACACTTGAGTGATCCATCAAATGTATATGACAAGAATCTGTTGCCTCTTATCATTTTATTTTTGCATGGTCTTCTTTCTACTCTCAGTTGAATAAACTGAGGAAAATCTAGGGTCTCTTTGAAAGCCCTAGGTTAGCACTTGTATTCTGCCAAATATCCACTCAGGATCTCATGTTCTAAGTGGTCTTCTTGCTCTCCACTTCCTCTATGAGAACAGGATGTGCATGGGTCTTATTATTCCTCTTGAAACCTTATAGAGGTCTCACTGCATCTTTCTCCTTCTTGAAACCCTCTTGGAGTTGCATTGCATCTTTCTTCCTCCATTGGTTGAACCTTCTTGGAGAGGCTCTTCTTAGATCTGAAAATGGATGAGAGCAATATCAACCTATCCATCATTTTATTCTCATATTCTTATAATCTTCTAATTGGATCTGAAATCCATAGGCTAAGCCAATATGGCAGCTTTGATACCACTGTAATATCCAAATCTAGAATTGTTAAAACAAATAGAATATTTTGATGTATTCTAAAGTTGAAGCTTCATAAAATCATGAGAATGGAAATCTAGAGCAGCATATTGGATGTAAAATAACATCTCACTAGTATATGCAAGAACCAAAGCAAGTAGATGGCCTATATTCTCCTTCCCAAGTGGGGAAATGTAGCATTATAGGGCATAAAACAGTTGTCTTCAGAAAATAATGATATACAAGTGAGAAATGGAACTTGTATCCCTTAGTATACATGATACAAAACTCACATGAGGAATTAGAGGTGAAATAAATCACTCTAGCCAACATAAATAGATCTCCCCAAATCAATATGCCTCAAATAAGCCCAAACCCCATAGCCTAGCTAATGCAGAAAGTACTAAAGCAAGCACAACATTATTTTTATGAGGTTTTATGCACACAATGATGAGAAAAAATAGATCTAGAGTATACAATGCATCAATAGCTGATAAAATGGAGATTCCTCCCTTTTTATACAAAATAAGGGTAACCCGACAAGGGTTTCTTGAGAGCACAATGTACAAAAATAAAGATTTGAAGATATGGATCTAAAAAACATAGTTTTACTGTCGCACTGAATAAATATGACTGAAATATACAAGTGATAGAAGAAGAATGAAATACAGAGCTTTCTAGGAGAAGGGTTGGCCCTTTCTCCAAGGAATGAGCTCACAAGCAAGGGATCAAACCCTTCAACTACCGCTCTAGAAAAAATGACGTAGTTTCCCAAGTAATCTACACTGTAGTGGATGTGAAATGATTTGGCCACTTTCCAAGATGTCAAATAAGCTCTGGGACCTCCTCTACAGATCTTGCAAATAAAGAGGAGCTCCCTCTTCTGAAAGATAAGCTCAAGAGCTGGTGTTGTGAATCTCCCACTACACACCTAGCAACATAGTGTTTCCTGCTGCAAGAATAAAGTTGTAGCTGTAGGAGGTGCTAGGCCTAAAGATCGGATATGGTAGAATGAAGAACATAACTCCTCCAAGTGATCTCTCAATGAAGGAGAAGGAATCCCTAAGTAGGAATTCCTTGTGTTAAACAACACTACATACTCAGCTCAACAACTGAAGAATGCTCAAGTGTCTAAGTAGACATGAAAATGTAATCCCTAAGCTAACCTAAAAAGTCTACTATCTTCCTCCTTATAATTTTTTTGAGCCTCCTCACCTTGGGTCCCACCTATTAGGGTTTCCAACACCATGTTAATACATTCCCTCCAAAACTGCGTTGTCTTCTCAAGCAAGCCACACCTTCTTAGGCAACGTTGTTGACTTGGTCAACTGATTGAATCATCATGATCCTCTTCCTGTTCAAACATGGGAGGTGCAAAATCCAGCCACCAAGTTGTCCCCTTTTCACACCAAGAGGGATTTTATGTCAATACAAGTTAAATATGGGTCCTTTTCCCCATTTATTCCTCTACTGGGTGCAGAAATCAAAATCTAATATTTCAATTAGCTGCATGCTAATTTTAGGAATATTACAATTTCATACACATCATCACGATGAACTTTTGAATGGTAAATTTTTAAGCAAGGTCAACATAAAATTTATCTCAATTTACTTAACAACGCATTGGAATCATAACAATAACATTTAGAAGGTCTAGGCTAGAGACGTGTTTCGGCATCGTAAAACATAGTAGCTATCATTAATTTGTCTATGATACATTCTGAGTGTGATACTTCACTCCATGTACGTAAGTATACCGTAGCTCATCCACGTATTTTCAATTACATCGGACGGTGTTACAGTACGATAAGTATAAAGGGGTGCTCTCACTGTGCGGTTTCACATCAGACAACGCTAATATGGACTTGGGCCTCCACGTACCTTCGGGTATATTTTGGAGGACAAATTTTAGGTGCTATCCATCCATAGTGAACAGGGTCGGCCGCCTTGAAATTGTGATATACCGAACACAGAATTTGGGGAGATTACCTTCCCGTACTTCTTGGATCGCCAGGAGGTATTCTGCAGTTCAAAGTTTCTTGGTAAACCCTTTTTCCTGGAATTACCCTCTTTTCTTTTTTCTTTTTTTTTGGTTAAAATAAATTAGTAATCTTGGAAGAATAAAGTCCTATCCCCCATTGTTAGTGTAGATTATCTTTAAAACCACCTTTACCACTAGAAGTTACTTCTGGTAAGCGAAAGCGATCACGATCTGTTTAATCAAGTACAATTCGTACCTGTGGTGAAACATCATATTTTAAACCAGAGTTAGCTTAAATTGTTTCCACACGTCCCGGTTCATCTACTGTTGTCAAAACAGAGTCTTCACAGCTACCCATGGTCACAATCCATTCAATCGTTGAGACCATACCTCCTGGACCTGACGTTGTTCAATCACAAATTGATCCAGATCCTGTCTCTTCTTTGCCAGAACATCTAAATCCTGAAGTTGAACAACCAAAAGTTGTGCCTACCTTGGTCATCCCACAAAGTTTTGTAGCTAGTGAAACTCCTATATCACATAGTCAACCATTTGAAATATATTTTGGGCCTGACGATGAAGTTCTTCCTCTTGGTTTAATTGCAATTGAAGAAATCCCACAAGACGATACACCTTTAAGTCCAACCCATTTTGGGAGGGACATTTACCTGTACGAGTTTTTTCCCTAATCATTTCCATCTGATTTTATTGATCCTGTTCCCATTCAATCTCCCATTGATTTTCGAGGGTATACATTTGGTCAAACAACCATGTATGAAACAACATCTTCGGTTGGGTCTATTGTTCCAATTACGTCAGCTCCTACCCTCGCTACTTTGTCGATGCTCACAACCTCACCAGAGTCATATTTTCACGGTGGCCCTTCAGTCCCAACAGGTTACAAATCATTATCTGGCACTTTCTCTGATGCATCTTCACGATCATAAACTTTTCCAATCTCATCATCCAGTGTTTTAAATATTATTCCTATCATTAGTACTGAAGGACTTGATTCATTACATACATCATCAAGGAAATATTAAGTCGGTCCTTTTGGTTTAACTCCTTTAAGTACCATATCAATTGGACTCCCAGAATTTGGAGAAAATTATTTTCCATATTATTATCCTCCTTATGTTGGGGGTCATCCTTTGGTCACCAAATATGACAGTACTCAGTCACTTTTTGGTCAAACTAGTGTTGACATGAATGTTTGTTAATGGCAACCCACTCTACCTATCCAACCACAAATGCTTGTACACTCGTATCAACCGGTTAAACCTGTTACAACTACTTCATTACCACTTTTCAATACATTTATACCCTTGTTACAGAAGAAAAATATTGTACATAAACCTTAGCATGTGGGTCCTTCAACTCAATATCATCAAATGTTGGGTCCACAGACATAAAATACTTTGGTTAATTTACAAAAACTTGTATCAGGAATCATTTATTCACAAGCTAGTGTACCATTTTATGGGATGTCACAAATGCAACCTAGTTATACATATCAACCAAATCCAAGTTATATTAATTTGGTTTATAAAATTGGTGGATAGAACCTTTGGAAGCCACAAGTGAAAATGTCTCAAACTTCATTTCAGCAAGTATCATATCGAGGTTTTGGTCAACCGAATCCTAAAGCATTTTCTATGAAAAACAACCCCTATTTGGATTACCAGCAGCAAATTCTGTATGTTGGTGCTCAAAGGCCTGTTGCCCAAGCAATTCCATCTTACCTTGGCTATGCTCAACTTTACCTTAATCGAAAACTGCCTTTTGTTGCAACCTTGGAATTACCAGATTTAAACCAGTTAACCAATGATCCTATAAATTATGCTCCGTGGTGACTGGTGATACCTCATAAATTACCCTCCGATATTCATAAATTCAATGAAAACCCTAGAGAAGACCCATCAACACATGTTATAACTTAACATTTGTGGTGCTCATCAAAATACTTAAATTATGACTCTATTAGACTACGTCTTTTCCAGCACAGACTCACTAATCCAACTGTACAATGAGGATGGTTCTTTTTCTATGTCAACCTTGTTAAAAAATGAAACAGAGTTATGAGGATAGTTCCTTTTTCTTGTGTCAGCGTATTTAAAAAATGAAACAAGTGCCTTTGAGGAAATTTTGTTTACTGTGTCAACCTCATTAAAAAATGAAACAAGTCATGAGTATAGTACTTTTCCTGTGTCAAGCTCGTTAAAAAATGAAACAAATCCTCTCCTAATTAAGACAAGTCTTCCATCTGATCTTGTAAATGAACCTTCATTCCATTCAGCTATTAGTAACCAGTAATCTACTTAAGTGAATTAAATGAAGCTTGTGGGGCACCTACTCTTATAGGGGGCATTCGACATGTGCTATTGCAGGTGGAATTCAAAACATTCATAACTATTGCACCCAATCAACTGCTGAAGTTCGGGGGTAAAAACTAGTTCAGAGCTCCAAAATGCAAATGGTAAAAATGAATAGTAAAACTCTTTTTATTTATTCATTTAGTTGTTTTCAATGGATATCTATTGCTATGACTATGGTTTTATTATATTTTTTTATTATCATGAAACAAGTATTTTTAATCCATTTGATGTTGTTCTGATCAGGTCTTACAACTGATGAACATATTAGTTGTGCAGATTTATTTCAAGAATGATTTATCCATAAAGCATAATTTGTCTCCTTATTTTTTGAGCTTTGTTAAAAATGAAAAAGGATTTGAAACGCACTTTTATCTCTTTTTCGAGCTTCGATAACAGCGAAAAATGAACCCCTAGAGTCTTCTTTCAGCTCTTTTCAGACTCCGATAATGTGAAAATATTATCGAGCACTTGTCTTTTCGAGCTCGTAAAAGTAAATGAATTGATATCTACTCAGAATAAGTTTAACCCTTTTCCGGACTGAGATATATTATTTATGAAAAAGGAATACCTTGGTTAAACATTACCAAAGAGGTTCTCTTAGATATTATTTTACTCTTTTTCAGATCTGAGTGACAAATTTACGAAAAAGTACTTATGGAGTTTTCTTTTTTCCTCTTTTTTAAACTCTCTAAATATGAAAAAGAACTGGGCTATCACTGTCGTTAAGCTCATTAAAACATAAAATAGCGATGGGCTTGTCGATCATAGCAAGAATTGAGTTTCATTCATCGCTAGACTCGTTAAATTATTAAATAACGATACTTTATTCACCCAAAGGGTTGAATTATAGATCAAGAAAATGTTAACCTCCTCAAGCTTGTTAAAAAATAATGAGGTATTGGTCGACAAATGATCGGGGAAAATTTGTGGAAAATGAGCAAGAATTTCTTTATGGTAGCAAGTTGCTCTTGAACATGACACTTCTTTCACTCCATGTCTTTGGGTTGGGTAATCATCTTGACAATCCATTCACACCTATGGTTCATCATACCTTCACTTTGATTTTGGGTCAATGCTGCAACGTCATCACAGTGTCGCCAATATGTTCAAGAGAAGTCATCCAATGATTAAAAACTCATCCTTCTGCGATACTCATAAACCTTCATTCTCATGACCGTCATCCCTGAAAATTCTATGTCAAGTCATACCCTTGTCTCCAAAATTAGTAACTCATGTTTTTCAATAAGGTGACTTCCTGTCGACGAAACATCAATATCTAGGAAGTTCACTTAGAAACATCAGATTCTAGTACCATGAGGCTTGTTACAGCATCGACAAGATCCTTGCTTCCAAACCTTTGACCGAAAGATTTTATTTGGCGTTCGACATCAAAACATCTATTCATGCCTTATGAAATGTATTACAGTACCTTGAGGGCCATTAACATTAATGGTGGTTCTCTCACGTTTGTTAACAACTCACATCATTGGTTGATAATCAAATGATATCTATCCATGTTCGACTACAAATCATATATTTTTCATGGCTAGAATTCTACCCGAATGATTGAGTGAACGAGATAAGAAGACCCCGGATCTAGTTTTATCATTTCAGTATTTTTGCACACATCATTTGTACGGTGACCTTACATACAGATTGTCATCCAAACATGGGCCTATATCTATAGGCACATTTGCATCTGGGCAACATTCCAATGAAGATGAATTTCTGAATTATGTACACGTTGTTGGATTTTTTTATGTTCTGAACATGGGAATGCCTACCCTCAGCAATTATGATCAAAGAGGATATATCATGATGTAATGTATTGTAATATTGATGCAGGTGACCACTCCGCTTCGTTTCTTGGCTCATCACAGTGTAAAGCATCTCAATCAAATGTTCTTATTATTTGGATCTCATGCTTTATGGGGAAATTGTTATAGGTCAATTTGGGCACCATTCCCAATGAATTTGTTAACTGGACATCTCCTCCAAGACCAATGATCAAGGGTCTATCATTCCATATCATTTCAGTTTCTACATGCCCTAAGACAAGAAACAAGACAAATCAAGCAAGACTTCCATCAAGCAAAGGTTTCCAAGGTTTGAAGCTTATTATATAGCATATGAGAGCTCACCAACGCAGGCTCTAAGGGGCCTAAGTGCATTTCATATGTAGGTAGCCCCATGCAAGGCTGCTCTACAATGCACTTTCCGACATTCACAGGTGCATTGGTCACATTGGGAGCGAAATTCTCATTGTTCCGGAATCTCCACTTGGCTAGTTCCTTCTAGAAGAGTTCACATGTGCCAAGCTTCAGATCCAAGTGTCCATTTGACATCTACATGACTAGAAACATGTCTTACCTATTATAGGAAAGTCATTGATTGTAAAAAAACCTACAGCTCATCTATAAATTGAGCAGAAATCTAAGTGCTTGAGGAGGAATAATTTGAGTAGAAAAATGTTGGAGAATTTTCAATTGAGAGCTAGATTTGTGTAGCTGCTGCTGGAGAGATTTATACTGTGATGAGGCTTGGGAATGTTGCTGGGAGGTCACTTCAAATTATTCACTAGGTTGTAACCTCTCCTTCTATCATCAATAAAGAGTACTTCTTATTTTTCCCTATATGCATCTGTATTGGCTTTGATTTTCCATATTGTAAGATCTTGGCTGATGTGTATGGTTTATGCTTTACTGATTAGCTAAATAGCTAGAATAGATATCTATATTATTGCATATTCTATTTTTTCAGTGTTCTTTCTTGCAGGAAGCATTCAACCCAAAAAACCACATGAATTTTAAGTTGCAACATAAGTGACAGAAGGAGCCATTTGGAAGCGACTGAACAAGTAAGCCTCCAATATTCTCTATGTATCTGTTCTGAGTTAGGAGAAATAGTCGTATAGTCTTTCACCTGTTGTTCTAGACTAGCACCTATCTAGGGAAGCATGATTTATCCGTAATTCACAATTCTGGCCCAACATGCAAGTCCAAATGATATCACCTTTATGTAAAAGCAAAGCTGCTAACAACATTTAGTTTTATGTCTATATGTAGACAACTTGAATTTGATAGGTAGTAGTTCCAATATAATACATGAATTGAAGAAATAAATTATGGAAGAATTAAATATAATGTGCAACACTTCAACACTTTATTGTGAAACATTCCCCCTCCCCCCACAAAACAAGTTTACTAAACCAAATATAAGTCCCTCCTTCTCCAATAATCTATATTCCTTCTCCTATGCACTGAGTAGCACAAGGTTCCCTCTCATAAGATGACAACTCATCCAATGAATCACAGAGATGTAGGAACTATCACTTTCCTAGCACATAGAGTGATCAAAATATCATAAGCTTAATACTCACAATAAAGATGTGTTTTGTGTACTTCAATACATGTTCTCTTATTCTTCCAATTTAGGCACACAATCTCCTATAATCCAAGTTGGTACATCTTAATCATATACTACTAGAAAATAAGACGATACTTCTTAGCCCAACACTTTTCCAAGGAAATAGTATATTCCTCAACTTATATCCCTGTCACCTTCCCCTAACATGGGGCTAAATGAAGGCTTCAATGCACTCCCTTTATCTTACGAATGAGGTGAAGTGCCCCATTATTCCCTTAATATTCCTTCTTATTGTTTTGGATCCCTCAACATGAATGCTCAAGATTTAGTGACCAAACCACCTCTAGTACACCTTAGTTTCCCTTTGAAATTTTCCAAATCTACATATCCTAGTCCCTTATCTTCCTTTTCATCCATTTCATGATGCCCCATTACTCATATTTATATTAGTGGCATGGTGTGTCCATTTACCTCAAGAGGGTAATATTGTGAATTTAAATGAAGCCCCATCATTGATAGGGCCTTTGTGGGGTTGTCATTAAACTATTATCCTCAACCCTATCCACCTCCTAACTAGTAGAACTCACTCTTCATTATGTTTACCCTTTCCTTCTCACTCTCTTGGATGCTTGAATCATCCTCCTCATTTCTTAATTCTTTGGGAACTCAATGAATTGCTCACACTATTTTTTATCCCTTATTCACTATTTTTCTTGTTCTCCCTTTATTTTATCATATTATCAATCCATGGGCTCCTTATAGGTTAATTTTTTATGCTAGCTTCCTAGTGGGGATAAGCTATTACTTGTTTGGCCTTACTCTTGGCATGTTCTCTTAGTTTCTTGCATCACATAGTTTTCAAAGATGCAGACACTTATATAGTGGCACCATCTCTTCTCTTGTCACCTTTGTATACATAAAAAAGGATCATTTAATAAATTTAGTGAAGCCCCATCCTCTACAGGTTATCTGTGGGGAAATATTTTACCTCTTATCTTCAGCTCTACCCACCTCATATCTAGTAGCACTTAGTATTCCTTATATTTTTGTGTTTCCCTCTTCCTCTCCTAGTCTCTTGAATTTTCCACCTCTTTTCCTAATTCTTAGGGCACCGAAGGAGAGCCTCACATCCTTCCATGGCTCATATTCTTTAAAAATTCTCTTCTCAGTTTACATTTTTCACATTATCAATGTATGGGTTCTCTCCACGTCAACTTAGGTATGGCTCTACTTAAGCAAAACCATCCCTAGTAAGGATCAACTATCACTTTTTTTATATCTCTGTTGACAATTACTCTTAGCTGATTGTATCACATAGTTTATTGTTATTAATACACTTCTTCGGTGGCATCTCTTTCATTTACACCTTTACCTCCACTATTATATTGTTTTTTTTTGTCCCTTATATGCTTCAATTGAACCTATGTTGATGCATGTGACTATTTGTGTTTTCCTCAACTCCCTATTAATGTAAGTTGCCACTGACACTTTGAATAACTCTATCTTATATTTTTTTTTTATGTTATATTTGTGATGAATTTATATTAATGGATATAAATTTTTATCCTTATGCTATCCAAAATACTTCAACTCCCATGGAACTCACATAATGTCCCTAGCTATTGCAATATGGTATCTCTATGATTGTGATAACCCTACATCAACTTATGTCAATTCTTACATTTATGCTAACTCTAGGGTATTACTGATCACCTTCACTCTCATGGTAAGATGGATAATTATATTCCAACACTCCCACTCTTATTGTCTCTTATCAGACATATATTTCCTTTTATATTTTTCTAATGTAATTTTAGTCTCATTTTTTTTTCCTTTGTTAGAATTTTTCTAGAATTTATACCTCTCTTACATTTATTTTCCTTTACCATTAATCCTTTCCCTAGGAGTATATGTAATCATCCTAGCCCTACTGGTATAAATCCTCTAACATATGTGTTGTGTGTATCTAGCTTCACAAGCATATATCCTAAGAATGTACCTACATATTTTACTATCACATATCCGTAACTATATGTACTGACAATTTCACTAAGGATTTTAGAGTCAGGGTGTTTTCATTGCCATTAGAGTCACTTATGTGCTTCTACATGTTACTATTATCATTTAAATACTTACATAATAAGTAATAAATTCCTTATACAAACAGTGTTTCCTACAATAGTGACAGGACAATTTTGGTACATGCAAAGGGGTAAGAAGAGTGACCATCCCAAGCACACAAAGTGATGTTTGATGGGGCTAACTCAAGTGATCCGAGTTTATTCCAAGTAGAGGCAGACATCACGTAGGTGGATGCACCACTGTCAATGATACAACGCAAGACATGGGCGTTATGAATATTAATTGGTATTTGGAAGGCAACTAATGAAGGAAAATGGGGATGTTCTGACTTGTCAACATCAAAGAAGATAAAAGAATAATATGAAGGATCCACAATGCCCAAAGTAGATAATAGAGCTATCTATTGTGAAGGGCATGACTGGAGGACTTCCAGATTTTTCATGGCAGTAGGAGATTGTGTCATCATCTATTATGCTACAGATGTTGGTGGCTTTGGTAGAAGCAGCAGTTCAGTGTAATGGCCCTTTAGGGATCTTGGGAATTACCTCTTCTCATGGCTGAGGGATCTGTAAAGGGATATCAGGTGTCAAACTGGACTTTATGGAAATTTTGGCTTGAGACTTGGTTGCAGAGGAAGCACATGGCTTTCCATATTGGTACAAATGACTTTGAAGGTTGACGTGAGTGGTATGAACCACTTCAGAATTCATCATGAGAATATGGTAATCAAACGTACCAGATTGAGAGGTTTGATGGGCAGCCTCACCTTGAGGGCGTTAGGTAGCCACATATACTTACTGAGGGAAAGAATCAGTAAAAACAGTCAACTGAACAAATGCAGTATTTGGAGGAGCCAAAGCCATGGCTTGTTGTCCTCTAGATGATGCTTGTGCTTCCCAAAAGTGACACATTCGGTGTAAAAGGGGAAAATTGTGATTATAATGGCCATGGACACCACAACAATAACCAGGCTTATTCATATGAAGAGACCTGTCCTAGTTTTTTTATTTTCGTTTTGTTGCTTGTTAGTGTTTTTCGGGTTCCCTTGGCGCCCTTGATTACCTTGAACTGCTTGAGTTTCGTCGCCTTTTATATTTTACTTTGAATTTGGAGGATCAGTCTCACTTTTCTGAGCATACACTTCACTCGGAGGGGGAGGTGGTTGCTACGGCGAAGGTTGAGAAGGAATGGGAGGCTGGGGTGCTGTAGGTCCCTATATTACTAGTTTAGTCCCTTATTGTTATTAGTGTATCCCTCTTATTTTTATTTTTGTACCACTGTAACCCCAATATTATTATTAGTGTTCCCTTACATTATTACTATTAGGTCAGCTAGGATTATATTGTGGCCCCATCGACTCCTATATATAGAAGGAGGTTTTGGCTATTTGTATCATCCAAGAATTGTTCATTTATGTAATTTATTGGAGGTTTACCCCTCGAAGTGGCCAATTTCTAAGGCGTTGATCTCTCTTTTCTTCTATTTTTGGAACTTGTTTCATAACATTTGGTATCAGAGCTTTGGATTCTAGGGTTTCGGTGCTCCAAATATTTCATCATGGGATTTTCGCTATAATTTTTTTTCTATGAAGGTTCAAAAGCTGGAATTTTTACAAAGTAAAGCCAAAATCCTGAGGAAAGTCATGGAAAAATTTTAGATCTTGGTTTGAAATATTTTTGGAGATATGATCTATGCAAGTTAGGGATTTTTGCAAGCTTCTGAATTTAACCTAAACAGTCCATCATGGAATTTTTTCTATAACATTTTTTATGCGAAGGGTCAGAAGCTGAAATTGTCACAGAGCGAAACCACGATCTTGAGGAATGTCATGGAAAATTTTCAGAGATTGATTCGCAATATTTTTGGAGATAGGGTTTGTGGAAGTTAGGGATTTTTTAGGCTCTTGAATTTCATCTCAAAGAGATGACCATGGTAAAATCATCATAACTCTCTCTCTCTCTCTGTGCATGGGATTGGAATTATGTAAAAAGTGGTCATAATTACATGGAATTTTGTTTCCTCTGTATCAATTTAAGAGCCAAAGGAGGAAACGATGACACGTGGCATGTCGTACAAGGTCTCTCTACTGAACCAGTCCATAATTAGGTCATTGTGGGAGATTTGGCATAACTTTCCCTTGAAGAATCCAAATCAGGTTAGACCTTTGGAATTTGAATGAAGATTTAGAGGGCTACTACAAGGCCTAATTTCAAATATTGAAGATCAAAAATCATAGAGATAATTCAGTTTCAATATCGAGCTCCTTAAGAGAAAGAAAAATATGTGTATTTTTTTCGAATTACATAAGTCTCGTTTGAAAAAATTAGTTTGCATTTATTCCAAGGAAATATTGAAGAATAGATATTAGTGTTGGGTTCTGAAATTCCCCCTAAAAATAATTCAACACCCATGAAGCCTTTATAAGGCTTTACTATGACTCATGAAGATGAAGAAATGCAACATGAGATATCAAAATTACAAGAGCAAGTGCACCTATTGCAAAGAGCAACAAAAACTGAAATGGAAGTATTGAAGAAACGTGTGGAAACTAAGATGGATGGTTTGAAGAAAGGCATGGAAGCTAAGATGAATGGTTTGGAAGCTAAGATGGATGGCATGGAAGTTGAAATGGAAGCTAATATGGATTAAATGGAAGCTAAGATCAATGAAAAAATGGAAAAAATGAAGAATTATCTAAAAGCAGACATCGAAGGTTTGGAAAATCTGATACAAGAAATATTTCCTAATGGTGAAAAGATAGTAGAGGAAACTCATGATGAGAACAAAATAAATTTTAATCATGATTTCATAAACTCTAATGTTGGATGGAAGAACCACCATATTCCAAAGATGGATATGAGGAAGTTTAATGGCAAGGATCCTGTAACATGGATACTACAGATGGAGCAATATTTTGATCTCAATAATGTGAAAAACACACAAAAGGTATGCATTGAGACTTTACATTTAGAACAAAATACATTTGTATGGTATCGATGGCTTTTCTCTAGTAAAAAAACTGTCACTTGGTCGATTTTTACAGAGGAAATGATAGCACATTATGAGGATACAAAAGCAACACCTTCTTTAGCCAATTGATAAATCTCAAACAAAAGGGTTCAGTGGTGGAGAACATTGAGGACTTCCAAAAATTGAATATAATGGTAACTGATATTCCAGAGGAACACGGGATTGATGTCTTCATAGGGACTTTAAAGGATAACATCCCAACATGAATTTCACATTTGGGAACCTAATTCATTGGAAAAGGCATTTAGGTTCGCAAGAAAAATTGAATGTAAAATTATGGTCACAAGGAAGCCTACCACTCACATATATAAATATGGAAGTGTTTCTACTCCTAGACTTCCACAACCTACAAAGTTGACACCACAACAATTGGAAGAAAAAAGAGAAAAAGCACTTTTCTACAGTTGTGATAGAAAATACACTAAAGGCCATAAATGTGCTAAGAAGAAATTATTTTACATATATTGTGAAGACGAAGAATAAAATGAACAAGAATATTCAAAAGAAGAGGATATACACTAGGAAAAAACCATAAAATAGGAAGAAATGTGTCCGACCATATCATGTAATGTATTGGAAGGAATTACCACTCCTTAAATTCTCAAGATAGAAGGACATATCAAGAAGAAAAAGGTAATAGTGTCGACTAACTCAGGTAGTACCCATAATTTTATTCATTGTAAGGTAGCCAAGGAATTGAATTGTTTCATATTCCCAATAGTAGAATGACAAGTGATGGTTGCAAATGGAGGAACTATAAATTTCTCTGGAAAATGCCATAATATCAAGCTAACCATGGGGGGATATGTACTGAATAGTCCAATTCTTTCCATTCCAATGGGAGGTGCTGATGTTGTACTAGGAGTACAATGGTTACAATCTTTGGGGACGGTTGGTTTTAATTTTCAAGAAATTTCCTTGAATTATTTTTCAGAAGGAAAGGAAATTTAATTACGAGGTATCGCAGGGAAGTTGGGAAATATAATAAGCTCTGATGTCATGACAAAACTTATGAAGAAAGAACAATGAGACGTAATTGCACAATTATGCTCACTAGAAGTTCCAACATCAAAATCATCTAATTTTGCAGATCTCCAAAAATTCTTGGAAAATCATTTCAAGTTGTTTGAAACTCCCAAAGGACTCCCACCTATTCGTGATCATGATCATGCTATTCATTTGATTCCAGGAATTGTTCCTCCAAACATTATGCCTTATAGATATCCTTATGTCCAAAAGAGTGAAATTGAATGTATGATTGCAAAAATGTTAGAGGCTGATATAATTCAACCTAGTCAAAGTTCTTTCTCTGCTCCAGTAGTATTGTTGCATAAGAAGGATGGATCATGGTGCATGTGTCTGGATTATAGGGAGATCAATGAGCTCACAATTAAAGATAAAATTTCCCATTCCTGTGATTGATGAATTATATGATGAATTACATGGAGCAATTTATTTTACCAAGTTAGATCTTCAATCGGGATATCATCAAATTAGAATGAACACTGAAGATATTCCAAAAACAACATTTCGAACTCATGAGGGTCATTATGAATTTTTGGTCATGCCTTTTGGCCTTAACAATGCACCTTCTACATTTCAAGGTTTGATGAATTCCATTTCCAAACCCTTCCTTAGAAAATATTTTCTTGTATTTTTTGATGATAGACTAATCTACAATAGATCTTGGAAGGATCATGTTCAACATGTTGACAGGGTGCTCAAACTACTGCAGGAGAAAAAATTATATGCAAAAACATCCAAATGTTTCTTTGGGGTACAAGAGGTGGAATATCTCAGGGTCATATTGTATCTCACGAGGGTTTTAAGGTAGACCCTAAAAAAATTAAAGCCATTAAGGAATGGAAATTCCCCACGGCCATAAAGAAGTTGCAAGGATTTCTCGGGTTAACAGGGTATTATCGCAAGTTTTTTAAGAATTATGGGAGAATAGCAACACCTCTAACAACATTATTGAAGAAAGATGCATTTTCATGGAATCTTGAAGCAACTAAGGCCTTTGAACGTCTTAAAGAGGCAATGTACCTAGCACCGGTCTTAGCTATGCCAGACTTCACAAAAAACTTTATTGTGAAATGTGATGCCTTGCGAAATGGAATTGGTGTTGTCTTAATGCAAGAAGGAAGACCCATTGCTTTTGAAAGTTGTCCAATCAAAGGAAAGTATTTACAAAAAGCTATTTATGAGAAGGAAATGTTAGCAATACTACATGCACTAAAGAAATGGCGACCTTACCTAATGGGAAGACACTACAAGGTAAAAAATGATCATGATAGTCTTAAACACTTTTTGGAACAAAGAATATATTCTGAAGAGCAGAAAAAATGGGTCAAAAATATGTTGGGTTATGACTTTGAAATAATCTACAAAAAAGGGAAGCTAAATGTTGTTGTAGATGCACTTTCAAGAAAGGATGAAGAGGTGGAAGCATTGCTTTGTGCCATTTTTATTATCCAAATACATTGGATAACCAAAGTAAGGGCTGAATGGAAGAAGGATGAAGAAGTGTGGACACTCATTCAAATGTTGCAGCAAGATCCTAGTATATCTGATACATTTAGTCATAAAAATGATTCCTTATGGTACAAATATCAATTATATATTTGTAGGAATTCCCAACTAAAAAAAAAGATTCTTTTGGAATTGCACACTTCTCCTTTAGGAGGACACTCGGGGTTTTTAAAAACTTACCATAGGGTGAAGAAATATTTTTTTTGGGATGGACTTAAATCTGATATTCAAAAGTTTGTGGTAGAATGTTTTTTTTGCCAGCATAATAAAGTTGAGACAATTAAGGCCTCGAGTCTTCTACAACCTTTATCCATTCCAAGTCAATGTTTGGAGGATATTTCAATGGATTTTATCACAGGTTTCCCTAAGTCCAAAGGAAAGAGTGTCATCATGTTGGTAGTTGATAGACTTACCAAGTATGCGCACTTTTGTGCATTATATCATCCATTTAAAGAAAGTACATTTGCTACTACATTTATGAACACAATTCAAAAGCTACATGGAAACCCAAAGATTATTGTATGTGATAGAGATCCCATTTTTACAGGAAATTTTTGGACAGAGTTATTTTCTTGTTTGGGTACTCAATTAGCTCATAGCTCATCTTCTCATCCTCAATCCAATGGTCAAACTGAGATAGTGAATAAATGTTTGTAAGGACATCTTCATTGTTTTGTATTTGATAAACAAACACAATGGGTAAAGTGTTTAGCTCTCGATGAATAGTGGTATAACACTTTCTTCCATACTGCACAAAAATGACCCCATTTATGGCTCTTTATGGATACCATCCATTGTCCATCACATCGAGAATCAACAAGAAGTTCTCCAACTCTTAAATGATAACCTAAATTTGGCACAAAATTGAATGAAACAACAGGCATATCAACATCGTAGCGAGAGAAGTTTTTATGTAGGATACTGGGTATTTTTACGGCTACAACCATATAAAAAAATGTCCCTCAAGAAAGCTAATAAGGATAATAAATTATCTCCAAAGTACTATGGTCCTTACAAGGTGTTGCAAAAGATTGGTACTATGGCATACAAATTGGAGGTTCCTGCTTTTTTATGAGTGCATCTATTTTTCCATGTTTCATGCTTAAAGAAGGTTATCGGTGAAAATCTTCTAGTTCAAACAATATTTATAAAAATTGATGAGGAAGAAAAAATCATATTGTAACCTGAAGTGGTTACTAAAACAAGAACTCGACAGCTACGAAATAGATCAATTCTAGAGTATCTCATCAAGTGGAAGAACTTACCCACTGAAGATTCCACATGGGAGGATGATAATTTTATACAGAAGCACCCAGAGTTACTCAAGCATTGAGGAAAACATTTTTTTGAAGGAGTGGGGCATGTTACATCCCTATATTACTATTTTAGTCCCTTATTGTTATTAGTGTAGTCCCCTTATTATTATTATTGTACCCCTGTAACCCTAATATTGTTATTATTATGCCCTTACATTATTATTGTTAGGTCAGCTAGGATTATATTGTGGCCCCATGGACTCCTATATATAGAAGGAGTTTTTGGTCATTTGTATCATCCAATAATTTTTCATTTATGTAAAGTATTGGATGTTTCCCTCAAAGTGGTTGATTTCTAAGGCATTGATCTCTCTCTTGTTCTATTTTTGGAGTTGGTTTCAGAATAGGTGCTAATGCTGGAGGAGCTGGAGCATCGAGATGTTGATAAGGATATAAATGAGGTTGAGAAACATTTGGGTAAACAGGTTGAGCAACTGTAGGCCCTGGCATCGGTTGATGAAATGGGGAAAATGTGCTTTGTCTTGGATACATCTTGTTGGTAGGGGGATAACTGCCTAAAGGAGATACCCCCCCCTAAGGAAAACCATAACCCATGGGAGGATCACTATACAGATGTGAAAGAGATCCAATGATACCATTGGTGGTGTGAGATACCACCGGTGCATTGGCACCACCATATCTAGGAAGATTCGGTAAGACGGTATAAAAATAACCAAACTAGGCATAGATGAAGTCATATTTCAATGTGGTTTGGAGAGCTTCCTCTTCTTTCTTAGGAAAGTGAGATGCGACATCTTTACCAATAGAAGGAGAAAGTGTCCTGAGAAACCAATCCATATAGACATGATCGTCGAATATGGGAGCTCTACATAAGCTCCTCCTTCTATGCCATTCTTGGACATGGTCAGAAATGTAGGTGGGAGAAATTTGACGGAATGCAGTCAACAACTTAATAATGGTATCATATCCAAGAGGTAACTAGAAGTAGGATAGAAATGGATTAGCAAGATTCACAAAAGTGGAATCTGAGGCAGAGGCCTGGTCCACATACCACTTTGCAGCGTCTCTAGTGAGTGTACGTTGGAATAACCAAAGATGGATAGAGTCACCAGTAATAGAATTGGACGAAACCACATGTGAAAGGAGTTAAATTGATCATTAGGGTCCTCTCTAGTGTTTCCTTCGAACTCATGGATGTCAGAAGGAAGCTTAGTTGGCATAACAGGCCGATCAGGATCAAGGTGTGTAGGGTCGTTAATTAACCCGCTAAAATCAGAAAGGCTCAAACCTACCATAAAAGGTAGCAAGGGAGTAAACGAGATGGTTATGGTATTGGTTCCACTACTAGTAGCTCCAGAGTTAGGGCTGGGGCCACTACCAGCATTAGGACCAGTACCTACATTAGCACCTAAAATGGTAGGAGAATGAAGTAAAAGGGAACCAAGTTTGGAACAGAATGAGGGCTCGATGTAAAAGAATATAAGTTGGTATAGGGAATGGAAAAAGGACTAACTCGATATCTACTAGGTGGAGTAATTCTTCCTAATGGAAACTGAGGATGAAGGACTAGGAGTCTCAATGATAAACACCTTGGGGGCGCAATGACTGCAAGACACAAGTAGCCTAATAGTGAAGAGAGATAAATAAAGGCACAGAGGGGCAGATGTATTAATTAATATTTTTATTTCTTGGCTTGGCGGTGTAAACCAAGTTCTCTTCGCTTTCATTGTGCGTGTGTGAAATCTACGTGTTAATTTTAATTAAGCTCAGATAGTTGTGTATAAAGAAAAAAGAAAAAATTTTGTATAACTATAAATAAAATTCAAATGATAGTAAATAACCAGCTAAAGATGCATAAATTCAACCCAAAACGAAGGGCTCCCAAACAAATTTTCTATGTGGCTAGTGAAATTGACTAAAAAAACACAAGTTGTCCAAAATATATAAGGTTTAAGGAACAAGGATGTAATGACTCAAATCTGCTGAAAAGAGATGCAGAAAACATCAAGAAACTAGAGGGAAAACTACTGAAAAATGGGAGGTGACAGGTGAAAACCCAAAGGGAAACAAGAGGGAGCCTCAAGGAGAGGTCAGAAAAGTATCAAGAGGGATTTTTGTATGAGATAATTCTCAATCTAAATGGATCTAAAAGAAAAATGGATCAGACCCTAAACAATGGCTGAAAGTGCTGCAAAATCTCAAACTATCTACTTAGCTAAACCCTTCCTAAAAAGGTGGAAGTGTATTGAAGCCCTAAGGGGCTTTTTCCCACTCCAAAAAGAAAAATTGAGCATATCCAGGCCTAAGACAGGTGAGGACAAAGGTCAGACAACCCTAAATGGTTCTTGTGACAAACCCTGAAAATACGTAAAAAAAAACCCCGCAAAAAGTTATAGCTCACACATATTGACCTGTACATTGATGAACTCATAGATTTTGGCCTAATAGTTTCTATATGAGCCTTAAATCATAGGTTTTTTGCTTCAAAGTGCCATCTTCACTTCTGAGAGTCTTAGGCAGCAGGTTGTAGAAAAAAAATTCGTTTGTGGTGTGGTTGATATCTATTACTTGTGGAAAACACCTAGAAACATGTGGAAGTTCATTTTTTTACTGTTTTAGGGCATAAAAGGTAAAAAGAAAACATTAATAGGCTAAAAAATAGTTGAATAAAAACCGTAGGTACTGAAGCAGATGCTCACGCAGGAAATCTGAATAAAACCTTGTGGTGTCGCCAATTGTTAGAATGAATTCTTAACACAAGTGTACGATAAGAGATCACTTTAGGTGCACATAAAAAACATCGCTAACAACAAATATGGTTGTCTAAATTCTTAGATGTGCAATAGAAAGTTGAAAAAAATACAAAATAAACCCAGATCTATGCAAATAAAGCAGCTAAACAGTAAGATGAAATAAGAGTTTCTCCAAAATATCTAATGGACAAGACGAGAATTATAAGGAATTGTTTGTATTATATTAACACCTGGGAAGGGAACTAATAATGATGTTATGAGTCACCCTCAATCGGATGGGTTCTTGGTTCTCCTTAAATGCTTCAACTTTAGAGTTTCTGTCTCAATGGTGTAGAATACCTAAGGCATGTAGAACTCAAAGGGAGCTCAAGAAGAAAAAAGAAAATAAATGTAATCAAAGTTTGGCAATGATAAGAGGATCAAAGTTTGACAATGATAAGAGGATCAAAGTTAAGAAGTGAATGGAAAACCGTCCTATTTATAACAAAATATTGAGTTATCCTTGATAATGGTGCATAATAAGATATTATTATCCAAGGTCTAGTTCTAACTGTTTGCAATATTTTATTATATTTTGTTGGAGGGAAAACGAATTTAAATTTGTTAAATACCTTTATTTAGAAACATTAAAAAAATAAAATATTTATTTACCATTTCAAGGGTCGGACCAAGGAATAATTTAACAAATAATGATTTATTTTATTATTCCTAAATGATTTAGTCAAATTTAACAAGGAATACTAATTAAATAATGATTTAATTAATTATTCCTACAAAATAATAAGAAAAATAATGAATTATCTAATTATTTCTAATTAATTGGGTTAAATATGACTAGGAATATTATTAAATAGAGGTTTAAATCATTATTCCTAGAGGAAAATCAAATAAATGAGGATTTATTTAATTATTCCTCATGGAGTTTTTTGTTTGGACCAGAAATAACTTAATAAGTTATGGTTTATTAAATTTTTTATTATAGTGAAAGAAATTTTACTATGGTAATATTGTTCTTATATGGTGTATTTCTATCCATCTAATTGTAAATGGCTATATGACAAAAAAATTGTGTAACACATAGTTAGCTATTATATCATTTACATAAAAATTTATATGAATTCTCCTAATATTACCGTTAGCATGCCACAATTTTCTTTTTATTATTGGACATAGAAATTAAGGGTTCTTTCTCCCATATCCTAAAATTCTTACATAATAAGCATCACTTCTTTTTTAATTTTTCTTCTCTTTTATTTTCTACTTTTCTAACATTAGACTATTCCATGGTGCACTCCTTGTAATTCCAACTTGCACAAATGTTCATGCCATCTAGGAATTCACACATAATATGAGATATATAGTTATGAAAAATAAAGAATTCCCTCATGAAATCAATATGTTGGTCTTCATTACAAAGACTAAATTACTCCTGTGAACTTTCTTACTTCTCTTCCTCCATGTAACTCACTATTATTTTTATTACATGGATAACAATTCGTTACTAGAGGGATATAATTTAGTATATGAGATTTGAACTTGGATACTCATATAACTACACACTTAGGAGTTCCATTTGTAATCTATCCACCTGATACATGCACAAATGACCCACTTAATGATGTTCTGATAAGTGTCAAATATTATTCTAATGTGATGGAACAATTTCCCTCTCATGCCAAAATAAACATGGGCTCTCATTATAGCACTTTAATGGGTCCCTTATATCACTATCCTCCTCTAGTCTCTATTCTGACACACATTAACCTTGGAGGCAATCATTTTGTACATGAAAAATTTTCATGGGTCTAGTTGGAGTTGCAAACCCCTGATTTGGGTTCATGGTCACTTAGGATGGCTTAATTTGGGTGGATGACCACCTAAATCTAGTACTATATTTTTGCTTGGGTAGTATTCTATCCTGACCTTCATGGTGCATATAGTGACATGAATCCATTTTTTCACTATATGAATACTATATTTATTGTCTTCTATTGTAGAGCTTCATTTTTTTTAATAAGATGGTAAATTTGAAGTTTAGCTTCTCAAGACCAAAGAAGAAGAGGGTAATATAGTAAAAAAATAAAATCTAGTTGAACTAGTAGAAAACACGAATGCAATTAGTTTCAAATGGGTGTATAGAACATATTTCAATGTGATGGTAGTGTTGGAAAACATAAAGCTAAATTTTTTATTATTACGAAGTAGAAAATGAGTGATTATGAGAATAATTTTTTAGCTTGGTTCAAAGTTAAATATAATTAATATGTTGATTTCTTCATCCATCAATCCTAATTGGAATCTACTTTAAATGGATGTTAATTAAATTTTCTTAATGGTGTTTTACGTCAGGGAAATATCAATTGAATAAAAACCATTTCTTATCATGACTAACATAGAACCTGTTCGTATCTGAGAAAAATTATTACTTATTTTGAAGCAACCCCAAAATTAGTATTCTAAAAGATAAATAATTTCTTCAAAATAAAAGAAGTCACCAAAAGAAATAATGACTCCCATCTACATGTAAAGGTCAATTAACAAGATAGATCATAGCATTTTTCTCATTGCCTATATATTTATAACTTAATCATTATTAGAAATTAAAAGTAAATTGAAAGTGAATTTTCTTAATTAGTTAAATTAAAAAAAAAAAAAAAATCTTTTACATTGATTTTTCAAAATAAAAATATGGAGGAAACGCAGAGTACACTGATTACTTAAACAAAATTTCAAAAATAATTGGTAACTAGGTTGAGTTTCCCAATAAGTTTAAACATAAAATTTAATATTAATGACAAAAATAACAAATTAGTTCGACTTTGCCAACCCAAAATATTGGAAATTTTAATTATTTGACACAGCCCTGTAGATTGCACATTTATCTTATTTACGAGAAGAGTGATTGAAGAACATTAAAAAGTAACCATGAGAGTCTTACATAATATCAAAGAGACATTTAATATTTTCATAAAATATACTATTGTGTAATTTTGTGTTGATTTGTTATTATCATTTAGTTCAGTAAAGTGTACTTTTAGTAACAAGCATCCATGGTGTCATTGTTACACTAAAATGTGTCACCATGGCTGTTGATTAAGATACCTTTCCATATGATGGAGTCTCTCAAGTGAATCCCTTATGAATATTGAAGTAAAACAATACTAGGGACAAAAGTAATTTTGGTGTACACTACTAAAAACCCTTTCTTTTAGCATCTACACAGTTTTCCTGAACAAAGCCCATGCATGCGCAATTTCTTCCACAGTAAACTGCACATTGTTGGAAGTGAATTAGCATTGCATGAAAATTAATGTCTTTGGATTTTGTGTTTTTCATTTCTTTTTGAAAATAAAAGAACCTCTTACTTTCCCTTAACTAGGATTTCATCAAAAATAAAAATATTGCATTTCCATGGTTGAATGCATTAGAATTTTGAGTTGGGTCATAACATCATAAATTTCACCTCCATTTACCTACTGAGTAAGCAACATCCAAATAAAATAGCGCTAATAAAATTAATCTAGAATTTTTTACATTTTTTAGGGCTCATTCCACCAACATCGATTAGGTTAGTGCTTTGGAATAGGGAAGTGAGTAAAATTTCCAAAGCAATAAACAAACAATAGAATCTTGAGGTATGGAGTAAATCTAGTTATTATAATTTTTCTCTAGGAATCTCTTCTTACACAACTGTGAAGCATGAGGTCATATTGGACTCGGTGAAGTAATCGTACCTTCTTCATTAGTAAATATAGAATATTTTCACGCATTAAAAATAGTTTCGAAAGGTACTTGGGGTCACTTGTTAGTAAACGTCAGATTCAACATGTCGAGGAGCTCTCAAAGGGATTGATCTTAGTGAATTTTCCCTTGCATGTACATCGGACCAACGACTATCCCCCCAGGTTAAATTGTGATATTTGGTAACCTTAGTGACCATAATCTTAGGGTTTTCTCCCAAGGTGACGGTGGAAGGAAGGTCCCACTGTACCTAGAGCAGATGTTGACTAGACTCACTTGGACATTTTGGAGGGTAATTTTTACTGGAGATGGCATAGTGGGGTTTCTTTCACCGGACTTTTTATCAAGCAAGTTGTCAGGGTAGCTTGTTCCACACGCTATATTTTCACATTGATTTATATGACATTGGATTTCATCAGCAACTAGTGATTTTGCTGTGAAAAAAAACTGTTTTTGTGTGGTTTGACACCTAGATTAACTAAAGTGTGTTCATTCTTTTTTTTTTTTACTCTTTAGAGACCTTAGGTGTGGATTGTGAATTTGGATTGTTAATATTTTTATGTTTTTAAGAAAATACACTGAAGTTGAAACTAATGGAAACAATTCTGGAATTTACCAACAAATGAACTCCTCTTAACGATAATCCTAGTCCTTTTCCTTTCTTTGGAAATGTTGATCCTCCTTAAATGGCTACATTGTCATTAACTTGAGTTACCATAGGTTTACCTGCATTGTTATTTTCAACTTTGTTGGCCTCAATTCCACCTCAACCGAATGCTTCACTTCAACAGAGTTCACCATCTCAACATCACCAACCTCATGCTCACCCTTTACCTTCTTCACCAAATATGTCTTCCTCCCTGTCCTATTCTTCGCTTGGTAAAATCCTTGATGCTAGTAACCAAGTGGCTACGAATAATTAGAATTGGAAGAAGAAGAAGAAGCAATATAAGAAAGAACTCAACCAACCAGCCATGGATTTAAGTACTGGTAACGTTGAGGAAACCTCCAACATGCATTGTAGGCCAAAATACCCTTGCAAGATTTGTAAGGGTGACCACTTCCTTATGAATTTTCTTGGTATTACTAAGGTCTTGAAAGTATGGTCAAAAAATCCTATCAACTTATTGTTGATCCATCAACCAGTGATTTTCAGGTTCTGGGGAAAAAGGGTAAATTTAGGTTTCCTTGTAGTTTATGCAAAGGGAGTCATGATTTTCACCTTTGCCCTCATATGGATAAAACCTAAAAACTATTGTAAAACCTTATTGTTCCACAACAAGAAATTCCAACTTCTTACTGTAATCTTTCTCCAAACCTTTCGCCAGTTGACAAAGTGATTGATCTAATTCCAAGTACATTCGATCCCACTCTTCCATTGGAGAGTGAAACAAATATCACTTAGGTTGATGAACCATTAGTTGATCAAGTGATTTATTTGATTCCACATTCATTTGATCCCACTCTCTACAGTACCTATAGAAAGTGAAATTCATAATGCTTAGGTTTTTTTTGTTACATCATATTATTTTACACAAGGGGGCATTTCACTTGTTTCCATTGACCCCGCTACAAGTACTAAGGTCATTTCCTTTGATTTGATTAGAATAGCGAAAGTTCGTCTTCCTTCTTCCACAACTTTCCAAATTATTGTGAAGTGTTATGGTTAGAATGTGCATCGCACGAATATAGATGAAGGTGCTTTTGTTAGTATTTTATCCTCAACTGCTTAGCAAGCTTTGGGTTCCCCTCAACTTGTGTCTATTACAGAGAATTTATTAGCTTTTAACATAAAAATTAGTGAACCTTTATGGATACTTCCTAAGTTACCTATTAACTTGGAAGATAAAAATCTCTATATTGATCTTATGGTAGTTCAAGATACCCTGGATTTTAATTTTCTCCCTGGGCGAGATTATCTCTATGCAATGAAATCTATCCTATCGACACTCTTTCGTGTGATGTCTTTCCATCACAATGGAAACATTGTAACTATTGACCAAATTTTGTTTTTTGGTCTTGATTTTCCTACCAACCATCCAACATCCCTGAATGTTCCTTATATGTAAGTGATACCCATCCCACCATGAGTTAATTATGTGGCAACCGATCCCATGTTTTCAGTTACTGATGTAAGCGAGCCTCTCTCTATTTTCTTGACTTATTTTGACTTAGATCGAGTAATTGACATGCTAAAACCTATAGGGGTATTTGAACACAATTTTCTTATCCCTATTGATTCCCTTGATTTGCGTTCCTTCCATAGAACTATTCTTCCTTCTTATGAAGGCCTCTTGGAAGCCATGCTCGAGGTGTGCCCCATGATATTTGTTCCTTCGTGATGGGTGCCATATTCAAGAACTCTATGAGGATAGTTAATTTATTGTCACAATCTTGTTAAAAAATGAAATAGGTTTCCATGAGGATAGTACCTTTTACTATGTCAACCTCATTAAAAAATGAAACATATCCTTATGAGGATAGTTATTTTACTGTTTAAACCTAGTTAAAAAATGAAACAATTTTACATGAAGATAGTTCCTTTTACTATGCCAACTTTGTTAAAAAATGAAATAAATTCCATGAGGATAGTTCCTTTTACTGTGTCTCCCTTGTTAAAAAATTGAACATGTTTCTATGAGGATAGTTCCTTTTACTATGTCAAACTCATTAAAAAATGAAATAGGTTTCCATGAGGATGGTTCTTTTACTGTGTTAACCTCATTAAAAAATGAAACATGTTTCCATGACGATAGTTATTTTATTGTGTCAACCTTGTTTTAAAAAATGAAACAAGTCCTTATGAGGATAGTTCTTTTGCTATGTCAACCTCGTTAAAAAATGAAATAGGTCCCCATGAGCATAGATCCTTTTCTTATGTCAAGCTCGATAAAAAATGAAACAATATTCCATGAGCATAGTTCTTTTTCTTGTGTCAAGCTCGTTAAAAAATGAAACAAGATTCCATGAGCACAGTTCATTTCTTGTGTCAAGCTGATTAAAAAATGAAACAAATCCTCTCCTAACTGAGTCGAGTCTATGACTAGATCTCGTAAATGTTGAGTATTTCATCTGATATCATAAATGAATCCTCATTCCATCCAGCTATTAGTAACCAATAGTCTACGTAGATGATTGAAATGAAGCTTGGGGGGCATGTTCCCTTATAGGTTATGCTTAGGGGGCATTGAAACTTACCTGAAGCACAAATTTTTCTCTATTTCAAGATTGTGTAAAAGTGAAAAAAAATTATCTCAAGCACAGTTTTCTCTGTTTCAATCTTGTGTAAAAATGAAACCTCTCTCAAGCATAATTTTTCCTTTATTTCTAGCTTGTATAAAAATGAAACCTATCTCGAGTACATTTCGGTTATTATTTTCAAGACTATTTAAACTAATGAAAAGTTTAAGGATGGGCATTTATCTTAAAGTTTAAAAACTTAGCGAATCTTAGTAGTCCCCAATATGTGAACTGTAAAAAAATTTATGATGTTTTGTAAAAATATTTAGTTTTGTAATCATTTTATATTAGTATATATAAATTTTTGGCAATTTTTAGGGTAAAATATTTTTATACTATAAAATTTGGGCGAATCAATTTTTTTAAAAATGGGAATTGGCAAATCCTTTTTTTGGAAAAAGCATGGAAAATTAGCCCAGCTGCGAATATTAGCCCCTAAAATTTTCCATGATTTAAACTCATGAAAATCTAGAGATTCTTTTGCTATATTTCATGGTTGTAAAATACATGAAAATTTCGAGTTAATTATGTCTTTCCTACTCATTAATTAAATTTAAAGTCAGTGATATGAGTACATTTTTATCACTTTTCCAGACTCGATAAAACTTACAAAAATGAGAAACCTTGGAGTTATCTTTTAAGCCCTTTTTAGGCTCTCTAAACATGAAAATATATTTGAGTACTTGATTATTCGAACTTGTAAAATTTAATTAGCATCCATCTATTCAGTATAAGTTTACTCCTTTTCCAGACTGAACTATACTATTTACGAAAAAGTTATATGTTGATTATGCATGGTCAATTATGTTTTCTCTTGCATCATTTTACCCTTTTTCAGGCTTGAGGGACTAAATTTAAGAAAAAGAACACTATGGATTTTACTTATGTTTTTCTCCTGACTCCCTAAAACTGAAACAAACTAGGTTTTACTTTCTCAGGGCTCATTAAAAATTTACGTTGAAAGAAAATTATGAGTTTTATTTTTATGTCTTTTCAAACACTTTAAAAATTAAGAAGACATCGAGTTGACCCTATGTTGGACTCGTAAAAATTAAATAGTGCAGGACCTGTCGATTATAATGGGACCAAACCACTCCTTCCTAGTGTTCATAAAAAATACTTCGGAGGACTCATATGAAGGATGAGCTTATATGATAAGCATATGTTATCCTTCTTAAGCTTGTGTAAAAATAAAGAGGTACTTGCCTGTAATGGTGGGGGAGATTGGGAAATAACATTCATTTTTGTATTATTAAAGGGAGTATGTCGCTATTGAACTTGACACTTTGTCACATTTGTGTCCGTGTTGGGAAATCCATTTATCTCACATTTAATCGAACCTAATTGAAAGTATTCTATTGGTTTTGGGTATTATCGTTGATTCAAATGCTCAATTTTAAGTGTTGTGTCGCCAATATGGTCAAGAGAAGTCCAACCTTAGTCAAAATTACCTTGCAAATAATAACCTTCAATTGTGTCGGTCATCTCTGAGTCAGTCCTAAATTACTCCAAGATCAACTTCCTATTGACTTAACCTCATTATATATGAAGTTGATCAAGAAACCCTTTTCAGTACCTTGATGCCTTCATTCCCTAATGGTAGGTTTCTCGCTTTCGAAGATAGGTTCTCATCATTGACCTTTGATTGAATAATTCTATGAGTGTTTGACTTCAAAACATTTAATCACACTTCATATATTGTACTAGAGTAACTTGAGAGCCATTGTCATTATTGGTGGTTTCTCTCGCACTTGTCAATGATTCACATCATTTCCGAGTAATAAAGTGGTTTATACCATGTTCAACCTCAAAAAATTTACTCACGTGGTTAGATTTTTACATCAATAAAGATAGAGATAAAGACCCTGGATCTATTTTCATCGATCTATGTTGCATGGAGTTGTTAAATATTCATTATTTTAAATATATATCCATTGATGGTTGCAGCCATACTATGTCTACTATTAACATGGATCTTTGTGTATTTCCCTACTATTTCATCGAGTTACGTTTGCTCTGAGTATGGGAATGCCTACCTCAGTGATATTTATATGAAAGTATGATATGGTAATTCTTGGTTGTTTGTTTGACGTCCTCAGCCAATTGTTATCTCATCTGAACATTTGACATAATAAATAACTTCAGTCATCAAACATTTTTTTTGGCTTTTCACTTTAGGGGGCAATCTATTACACTACAATCTGTCACCATGAATCTTGATTCATATATATTTCCATTCGATGGAGTGTCTCAAGTGAATCCCCTATGAATATTGAAGTAAAAAAATACCAAGGACAAAAGGAATTTTGATTTACACTACTTAAACCCCCCCCCCCCCTTTTTTTAGCATATACGCAGTTTTCTTGGAAAATACCCACGCATGCGCAGTTTCTTCCACTATAAACTATGCAGGTATGTTCACACAGTTACAAATAAAAAAGAAAGTTCTAGAAGCTTTGGTTGACGAATATTATCCAAATTAGAAACCTCAAACCACTACATACTTGTGCTTCATCCCTTGGTAAATGGAACTAAACTCCTCCTCTTAAGCATCATATCCCTTGAGAAGAGGAACTAGAAACCTCCTCACCCCTCCCATAAATTTAGCATAGGACCAAAGAAATGGGAGAGTGGGATTTGCAAACTCATGTTATTGGTTTGGGTTTGAAGAGCATGTCATCAAGGGAAGGAAAGGATACCATTGAAAGAGGCTCGTGACATCAAGGAAACTAGGTTGTAAGTTTTTTTTCCCTTTGACTTCAATACAAAGTCAATTGTTTTTTCCCAATTGCATCTATTTTGATGTTATTTGTGGGATTCCTTGATCACTCACATGGTTGATAATAGATTATTGATTCCTTTATATGTTGTATGCTATATTATGGATTTCATATACCTTTGTTTTTATGTGTGAGATGCTTTAATCCTTTTGAATGTTTTTGTCTATGCAGATCTCTTTTGGAGCATCATGGAGAAGTTGTAGAAATTTTTTGGAAAGCCTCTAAGACATTGAGGGCAGGCTGGTTCTGAAAAGAATTGAAAGTGCTTCTTTAATAGATAAGTGATCCTTCACATACATCATGTTTCACGTTTGGGTGATAGGCTAAGAAAAGAGCTATTGTTTTTTAAGTTTGTTTCTTGTTTTCCTTTAGGATTATAGGGAGATCGCTTATATTCACAAAAAATATTTTTTTGGGTAATAGTCATGTTTTTATAGTGAAACCTCATTTCAATTAAACAATAATAAATAATGTCATCCAAAAAACTAATTAAAAAGTGAAATACCACCATTTGTGAGCACATTCCAGTTGAAACTCTTTTCTTAAAGAAAAAAAATAAAGAAACAAGTTATTCCTATATTATAAATTGTGAAATAAAATTAAATATTACTACTATTTCAGAGTTACCGAACAATTATATAGAAATATAATGTCATTTTGTTATTTTCATGTCTATGTTATATGAATAAAAGATATTCATATGATAGGTTATAATAAAATAAAAATCTGTATAAAATTCCAAAATTTAAGATATGAAACAAATTAATTAATTAAATTAAATTAAATTGTTAAAGGTAGTGGAAAAAATAAACCATATTAAAAGAGGATATTCATATTAAATGCCAAAATATGAGCTATGTAGGAATTTGTTAGATGTGGTGGGAAAGAAACCCTCTCTAAACTATGTAGGAATCTGTTAGTGGAAAAAATAATCATGTCTAAGATAGGTAGAAATTTGTTACATGCAGTGGAAAAAATAACTATCAATAATAACATTAGAGTCAACGCATAACAGTCTCTTAACTTGCAAATTTATTTATATATTTAAAAATTTATTTAAAAGAATCTATGTTTGCCACCTATGTGTGCTCAATAACCGATGTGAGTTGTTTACCCATCTACAAATGAAGGAGTAGTTGGAGATAACTGTTCACTATAGCGACATGAAAATGGAACTCCTATTTAAAAAAAAATCATTAAATTACCAATGATGTCACCAAAATCCTTGAGTCACAGTTCCTACTGTATCAACTATGAATTGTGAACTTTCCATAATTCCAATCCAAAATATTCGTGAGACATTATCTGAACACAACTTTCTATAAGTCTAATGTTCCAGAAAATTTTAAAGATACCATCTGAATGCTAAATTCATTTTCTTTACCATATTATGTGGCTATGAATAAAGAAAATTTATTTCTGTAAAACACAAAATTTACAAAATGTAAGCTATACAGAAATTTGTTAAATGCAATGAAAAAAGAAATCGTCATTAAAAGTATAATATAACCATCACTGAGAAAAAATATTTATATATTAAAAAATTTTCTTAAAATATTCTAAGTTGTCCACTTCTATATAACCTACTAGTGAAGTAATCGATGAAATAAAATTCTCCTCCCGATATTTTTTAGTCTTTATACTACATCTTTTGTACTCTATTTTATGTGAGTTGTTTACACATCTACCAATGAATGAATAGTTGAATATGACTACCGACTATAACTACATGAAATTCAAATTCAATCTCATTAAAATACAAAGGACGCCATGAAATCCCAACCATCACTTGAGAGAGGTACCAATTTCAACATGATAACCCATGACGTCAACATGTATGCGTACTTTACATATGGCCATGCCTCAATGGTATCTAAACTGAGTAGGCTAACTGATCGATGAAACACCCTTCATGTTTTTATGCAGGTGAGGCCCCTTCGGCGAGCTCATGCATGCCCTCAACATGACTAGGCCATGTCTCCTCGATGAAGTTTCCTTTTTTCTACATCAACATTTCAACTCTCTCTCTCTCGCTTTATGGGAATTTCTTTTGTCATTGTCTGCGATGCTCCCAAACCCAGAAACAAATTAATGGGGGATTTTTTAATCTTCTAGAGAGTCTCCCTTTCCCATCTTCAATTTTCTAAATTCCATTCCCTCCCTAATTATTTTGAAAACCCTGCACCCTCATATGGAATTGCTAGTTTCAGAGCAATGTTTTCATTCATCAAATTGCGAAAATTGGTCCAATTTCCCAAGTTGGGGTTTTGTTTTCCCTTTGCACGAGCCTATAACCAGAGCAACGAAGTTCGGCATAGCTCAAATTGTAAGTTCAAAATCAAACTGATATTTGCGTTTTTTTTTCATTTAAGAAATTACAAATATGAAATTTTTGATGGAAGCATGTTCATAAACCTCTAGTTAATATGTAGTTATCATCCTTTCCTATCCTACCTACGTATATTCTAGCTTTGGTTATAAGCATAATGCTATTTTTTGCATATACATTCTCACTATTCATTGTAACATTGCTATTCATACTTGGTCAAAAACCAATTTGTAAAATACTTTCACGGCAACTCATAGTGGTTCTCATCAAAAAAAATTTCCTTACATTTCTGAGCTTATTATTAATATCAACTATTTAGCTTCATCCTCCACATTACAAATTCATTTTCTGTAAATAAATCTCAGTATATATCTTTGTGCTTATACACAGATTATGATGTATGCAAGTATAACTAATATATAATTAACAGAATATTATATAATTTATGAAGACTATTATATAAAGGAAATATCGTTCTAATTTTTTTTTTTAATTTACGGAAACAATTTTGTATTGTTTGACTAGTTCCTTAGCAAAAATAGGAGAGCACATAATTGGTTGTTGCTAGTCAAGGGTTAGGAGAGCACCAAAATTTATTGCAAAAAATCCATTGTTTTATTGCTGCAACAACAAATTGTTTCGTTGCTGCAAAAACTTGCTAGTTTTCTGTTGCAATAACTCGCTGGTTGACACGTACAACAACTCGCTCGTTAACCATTTAGACAACACGTTGTTTTGCATCAACTCATTGGTTGATCATTGTGGCATATCGTTGGTTTACTATTGGTGCAATCATTGGTTGACCATTAGGGAAAGTCATTAGTTCAACATTGCAATAACTCGTTGGTTCACAATTGTAGCAACTCGCTAGGTCATCGTTGTAGCAACTTAGTAGGTCACCATTGCAACACCTTTCTGGGTTACCATTGCAGCAAATGCTTGGGTCATAAAACGGTATATAAATTCAAATGGGAAACATTCATTTCTCTTCTGATGCATGACCCTAAAGAAAAAATCATCTATTCTAGAAAGGATTTAGATTGGTCGGAAATACATGGAAATAACATCGAGATTGATCGGATAGGAAAATCCCTTTAAATATAATTGGAATCTTTATTAGAGGAAAGGAAATGAATGCAGATGCTCCATATCATTTCACTCAGGCACAAGTAAATGCCCAGGCTTAAGGCCTACTACTTCCTTGTAATATGAAGTGTAATTTTTTAGAGATGCATTATTTAGATGTTTGTATTAATATTCCTCGATCATTTTTCATATGTATTTATTTTTCGAACATTTTGAAGTAGCTATGCTTGTTCATATGGCCCCAAGGATGGAAGAGGACAAAATGAAATCAAGAAAAGATACTCATTTGTGAAATTAGCATGAAGATATCCAAGGTTGGCCTTGTCGTGGCCAACATGACACTTTGGGTGATTCTAGGTTCCTGCATCAACCAAAGTTATCAAGGGACATTGTTTCCTATGTATAGAGTTGTTTCTTCTTGGAAGTTTTGTTTGACTTGATTTGCAAAATGCATATTAAAAAATATGTTGGCATGGATTCCATAGCTCGAGATAGGGATTTCTTTTTGTGTAGGAAATATGTTGTTAAAATCTATAATAATGTAATGAAAGGAAAGTATCAGCTGCATAAGAAGGATGAAATGAGTGTGAACCTTTGGTATAAAAAACACCAAGATGATTTTTTCTTTTATCAAATCCCAATGGTGGAAAGATCCCTTTTATAGTTGGAATTCAGATGAAGAGGATGTTGGTGACTATAGTGAAGCTATCGAAGAATAGCTTAATATCCATGGATTCATCATTCAACACAAATAAATATGGGGTGAGTGTATTAAGAATGATTGATTTAGTACAATAATTTGATTTGTAATGATTGATCATGATTAATGAGCGAAAGTTGACTTCATATGTTTTTTGAATGTGATAGTATTAGTTGTACACACTCGTGGTGTTTTATTAACAATAAAGTAGGGTGTGAGTTGCATTGGTGGTGGCATCATGTAATACATCACATGAAATTTTAGTATGGTTGGAGCACTTCATGCCATAGGTGTCAGCAAATTTATCATAATTGGAAATATAATTCCTTCATGTTTGTTGATACATTGGATGAAATTGATGCTTTAAGGTAACTTCAATATTCGTATATAGCAATAAAACTTGTTTTTATTCTAAAATGAACGTGTTTGAAATGAATTGAATGTGGCAGGAGAATCACAAGATGCAATGTTATCATGTGTGTTTGGAACATATATTGAGCATGGATAAAAAATTTGAATCGATTGGCTAGTAGTCCAAAAATACCAAAAGAGTTGTTTAGTGATTTGGGTTTGATTATGAATTATTGTTCCAGTACTAAGTGAGCAATGCAATTAATGTTTTCTTCAATGAATTTTCTAATGAGGAGAAGTTCCTAGACTATTTCCACAAGAATTGGGTTGTCAGTGACAAGATTTGTAAGTTGACAAACTCTTTTTTAAATTTCTCTTTTAGGTTTTCATACAGATTAAATATCTTCATTAACCCAACTTTTATGTAATTAGCGATGTGGGTAAAAGGTTTTCGGGATTTTCCCCATGCATATTAGGAGACAAACAATGTTTTGGGGTCATATCATTGTTACCTAAAGAAAAAAATTATAGCTAGTAGAAGAATTCTTCTAACAAATGTTGAACCATGTTATCGGTTTAAGAAAATTCTAAAAAAGGAATTATTTTTGAATAATTACAGGGAAGAGAAAAAGTTTGAAACATCAATGGAAAAAGAAAAAACAATTCCAGATAGTGATTGTAAGCCTCATGAGAAAACGTCTCGTGATTTTTGGGTGAGTAGACAATATAAACCTAATAAGAAATATCTTGTCACTTGTCATCGCACAAATTTCATAACTTGTGATTTCCCATGCTCTATTCATGGCAACATTTGCAAGCATGCCATAAAGGTTGGTTGGTTGTGTTCCCATTCAATGGCTTCAAACCAATTACTAAATCATCAAAGCATAACGGATTCATAAAATGACCCTCCTCAGATAAATATAGTGGAAATATGAGATGTTGGTGAAGATGCAAACACATTTTCCATGTATAGTCACAATGTTCATGTAAATACTCAAGGACTTCAGTTGGCCAAAGAGGAGTTATTTTTCTTTTTGGGATAGGGTCCCCTAGGGTCAAGTTTTAGGTACAAATTTGGTTAAATCTTGTCAATACACACTACGCGCAGAATTCAATGGGCTTTGGGGCCGGTCAAAGCTCCTTAATGATTGTAATGAGTGAAAAGGGAAACCATGAGTCTCAAACCATAGTTTGATACCATGTTATGTGCTCATACGAGTCATATAAATATTGAGTCGAGTAAGAAAATATTATATAGAGGTATTTTTTTTCTGATGATGAATGTTTTGATCAAAGTTTTGGGCAAGTGTGTGACCAGTCTTATTAGAAAGGCCCTTGCTCGCTGTGTGCATGGAGACGTGAGTCCTGAGTTTTGTGCAAGGACCCTGCTATTGTGTGTGCAGGAGGAAAGGATTGTACTGAATTGAAGATCTATTAATAAAGAAGAAGATTTTGCGAACTCTGTTCCATTGTGATTTCTATATATATGCATGAATATGTTGGTTTAACTGTCTATTGATTACTACAAGTTATAGATATATTCCTTTTCCTGGTTGAATGTGCATTTATCTGAGTTAATTATATGTTAAAGATCTCTATATTCGCGCAAGGGTTTTATATGTGTTAAAGCTTTAACAGGAGACCTATAAATGTGATTGTGTAAGTGTTATTTCCTCTCTGATAAACTAGATCTAACTAAAGTATAATGATCTATTTTACACATATTTGTTAAGGGTTTTATCTGCAATTAGATCTGGGTTTATGTGAAGTCTCGTGTAGAATGATAAGCATTAGATTAGATAAGTAGGGTTAAGGTCTACATCATACACTCCCTCAAGGTCCAGAAACCTGGCTTCATCACCCCCCCATACTGCTTTGGGTGAGACTTTGTTATGCGCAAGCATATCACTGCCAAAAGGACCAGTAGTTGGAGGGTTTTGTTGGTTGTGTACAATACTCTTAACCTGGGTCAGGACCGGTCAAGCCCACAAATGCTTCCGTTATGATGGAGGACTATTCATCAAGGTTGAACCAAGGCCATGGGAATTGGGATTACAAAATTTTGGGTTGTTGAACCTTCTGAACGTTCTGCATTTTGGGCAGAACCCCATCAATGATATTTGTGTGTGCCAGATACTCGACCTGGTGCATGATAATTTTTTATGGCTAGGAGAGCCTATCTCGATTGACGACATGTTGATTCATTGGATTACCATGTTTCCTTAGAAAGGAGAGGATCCAGGGGCAGCTTTTGGAGGCAAGGGACATGAGAAAAAGGTTGTCGAAGATGTTAATAAGGAATATGGGGTGAACCGGAATACTAGAGGATTTTTAGTCCAACATATTAATTCTCTGGTGGTTAAATTTTCTACCCTAATCCTCACATGCAAAATGATGAGGAAGCACCACGAAAAATAAGTACATGCACCCGTGATTAAATAATTTGGATTTATGCTGGAATGCAATAATACAAAAAAATAAACATAAATACAATGATGCAGTGGAAATAACACTTCATTTCATTAATATCAAAGAGTTTAAATTTGTTTACAGACATAATGGAAATAAACTAGCTAGGGTGTTGGTATCTTATCTCTAGGAAGAGACGTGGCGGCTATTGGCTTCTAAACTGTGTTACAATGAGGCTCGAAGGCTTATTTATTGTTGAGAAAAAATGGGAAACCTAAACATCCAAAAACCTAACCCTAGGATATGAAGGGCCAAAACTATGGGCCCCGTTTGGGTAAATTGGTACATCAACTTCCCGAGGATTTAACTTTAGGATATGATCTCTATTTGAAGCGCTCAATACCTCATTAGAAAAATATATCCAATGAATACAAATTCTGAAGTGAGAAACATGGAAGGAACTTACATGTTACTCCTGTTGTTCCCAAAAAACATCGTTTAGGGCCTCAAAATGACTTTGGAAGTTTAGGACCTGAAAAAATTGCTAAAAATAGTAAGTTGTGATGAAAGTAAAAAACTGAAAGAAACGATGGTGGAGGTCCAAATGGAATAGGTGGGTGGCCACCATTATCCACCTAGATCATTAAATTTTCTTACCAATACGTGAAAGGGTGCAGTACAATTGGGCAAAGTACCTCTGCAATGAGTTCTTGGAGAATATTAGAGAAGCACAAGAGTATGGCAAGCATTTTTATTATGCTTGGCCGTTGCTGCTGGTCACACCGATTGGTTGGAGATCGCCGATGTCGTAACAATTTCTAGAGATTGAGTCAGATCTCTATGAAGCTACAAAATATGCATCATTATGGAACTCAAAGCTTCCTTCCAGGGTGACAGAAAATAAGATATTTTGGGTTCTATTTGATACGGAGGTGTTTCACGCGGTGCAGTCAAAGCCTCGACTGTCACCTATGTTATATGATCAGTATAAACACATTTTATACTTTAAGGCCACCTTTCACGACGTTCATGTCTGCGCAAAGAGGGACATGGAAGGCATCTCGTATGAGTTGTCATATATGGTTACGAAGGATGACCTCCCATGCACTATGGCGAAGTGACCCCCCTTATGGTTAGAAGTAAGTACAACTGATGGTGCATCATCATCAACATCATTTAAGACTCATACGAAGCCATGCACACCTACAGACCAACCAAATGATGCACATAAGGACCACGATCCAATCACTATGGTGGAAACAGTTGACTTGCATAGCGATGATGACATGAAAGATAAGTAAGGCAACAATGTCGATGCACCTTCAATGCAGACAGACACATGACAATGGACCAAGAGAGGGCCTCATACCCCATTAGGTTCACGCACAAAAAGGAAAGGATCTATAAGATTCAGACTGACCCATTGACGCTAACATAGGAAGGTTTTGACAAGATTGGCAAGACAATCCAGGCAATCACCGAATATGTATGGAGAAAAGTAGAGTCACAATACAAATCGGTCGTTGATGATGTGCAACAAGGACTTGAGCAGCTAATAGTGCAAGTGAGTGCCATAAAATCGAGTGTGTAACAAGCGAGTGTAGGACAAGTGAGCATGCTACCACTCAACATTGTCTTGGCATCTCCCTTAGACAAAAGAATGTTCCAAATACTTGGACCTGTGCTTCATATTGAAGATCTGGACTTGCACACATCCGTTCAGGCTCAACAAGAGATGGGAGTTGACTGGACCATCTTTCCCAGTGGCAAGTTACATGACATCCATACGATGATCATGGATGAGCTCCAATATAGGGAGTACAAGCCATTGCAGGACACCAAGGAGGCTTGGCAGCAAGCTAAAACAATGCATAATGGACAACTGAAAGCAAAGGATGCTCATCGTGACATTGAAAGACAGCGTGCTAATTTGAAATCCATGATCAATCAGCTATGCTCTGCCCTCCCCGAAATCACCATGACAACTACTGCAGTGCCCACCATCAAATAGCAAAGTTTGGTAGTTGCACTAAAAGCATCACAGTTAGAAGTAGAAATAGTGTGTGCAAAGATCGAGTAGAAGAT